>CACRXK020000338.1:0-87795 GCA_902702795.2 Paramuricea clavata
CTACCTCCTCCGCAGGCGCTTAGGGTGCATTTCGGGCAGGTTCGGAAAATGCGGGTTGCAGGCGAGAGCGCCTGCCGAGTAATGCTTTCAAGATGGCGTATGCTATAAATCGAATTTTTCATTTTGACTTTACTATTATGACTTAATATACAATATACATACCAGCACTGATCTAATAGATCTAAATAATATTTAGAAATAGCATCCAGTGGTCTTGGCAGACTAAAAAGTACTTATAACTAGCCGCCGCTTTTCTATGAGGATGTAGACTGTCTAATATAAAGTGTTTATACAAACTATGCCAAATGCAAATACAACATCAACGATATTATATCCGCTTTCTACATATTTTGCGACTAAGCCTATGATAAGCCATTCCAAATACTTTAGATAAGATTCAAATATCAGTCTGCATGAAACATTAAAAGCACAATTTGAAAGATAAATATGGTGAAATTATATTTGCATATTAAAAATATACATTTACAATGTAAATAGAAGTAATATAGCGTCTCATTGTTCGCTTGTTCTTTGTCTTTTGAGTATAGTAACACAATGTCTGCATGTAGAATCTCCATTACCACAAAAATCTACATACCAAGTCCATTTCAGAAAACGATATATTGAGAGTATCCACATCGCTGCCGTCGAACGATGAGCACAACATATTAATTGTCAACATATGGCGTTATTCAAGCGTGTGAGCGTGTCCTGTTCATAGCGATCGATATCATTGTGTTACGACTGCTTGTTATGAATTGCATTATAAAACGCGTCAATGATCTACATGATATTTAATCAGGTAAAATACATACATATTTCCATTTCACAGAATGACATATTATTAAGAACGTCAACATCGTCGAAATCCTCGATTTTCCCCTCTGTTCGTCGCTGCTTTCGGCCATGACTGCCCTGAAGTATCACAAATACTCTACCATACACGGGACAATAGTTTTGGGATAGGATGGTTCATATTTCACGAAGATTTTTAAGGATTGAAAACCGATACCCGGGAAACGTCACTTCTGCCCAGGAACCGACTATTATTCAGCAGGCCTTTCGTTGCCTTCCGTTCTTCCCTGATCTCAAATTTCACGCCCGCAAATTATTCCCGCCCGCATCGAAAGGCCTGCGGAGGAGGTAGAATTTCATTGCTGGCATAGGTGCCCGTACGCGTGCTTTAAATAGTACATATATATATATATATATATATATATATATATATATATATATATATATATATATATATATATATATATATATATTTATATATCAGGGCCCGCGGAGCGTATTAGAGAGTGGGGGGGGCTAAAGGGTGAGGTTTAATTAATTTAGAAAGTTTCATTTAGATTTCTATTTTAATAATTTTGGCTGTCAAAAAAAGTGGGGGGGGGGCTAAAGCCCCCCAGCCCCCCCGTCTCCGCGGTCCCTGCAAACAACATTTTTTAGAATGTAATTATTATTGTAATAGCATAGTTGCCCGGGTTTCTTTTGTTTCAACAGGGACGTTTAATCACGTATCGCCCGCTGTAGCATTAGTTCTAATCGCCCGCTAGAGCGGGCGATTAGAACTAATCGCCCGTTACCAAGGGTCACACCTTTGTCTCCCTGACGACTACGCATTAGGCAAGTGCCTCACGCACATAATCGTGCAAGGAACAGCAACAGTTAGCTCAGAGCCGTCAATAGTCTATCATCCGATCCCTGAGTTGCCGCATCATTTAAATTACGCACGTGCAGTCTCCAAATTTATACTAATATATTTAGCGTGTTTGTTGTGGTACGTTAAATAATAGATTGCGCATGCGTAACCGATTAAAGCGTAAAAAGTGCGCATGTGCAACAAGCTTTTACATCCCACAAGCAATGAAGCAAATGTTTTAGCTTAAATACGCTGATTCCAAGTAGGGCATGTTTGTCCATTTTTAAATGGGAGCGAAACTATGCTATTACAAACTAATCGCATGGCTTTTCGGGAGATTAGTGATTAAATGACCCCTTACCCTCGGCAGGTTTGCGGAATTCCCTCGGGCTTCGCCCTCGGGAATTCCGCAAACCTGCCTCGGGTTACGGGGCCATTTAATCACTAATCTCCCTCAAGCCATGCTATTACTTATAATAATAGTTCAATGTTTTCGCAAACACTCGTCTTTTTATGTCCATGCAGGAAAGAATCGCCGTCGCTTATCTATACATCTTCCATGTCTTTGCCGCATTGTAGACACAACGTGTCATGGAATTGGAGAAAGATCGTCTTGAAACCGTTAAATAAAATACAGTCATAGTCCATAGAAAGAAGTATAAATCTACCGTAAATTTATACGGCATTTTATTAGTCTAAATTGATAGCATTTTTACGGTGGCCCATATGTGCAAAACACCCCCCAAAAAACTATTGCACCCCAGCGATCACAAAACACCCCAATATGCAAATCAAATTGCAACGGTTAATCTGAAACTCCCCCCAAAAGATTCGAAACACCCCCAAAAGATTCAAAACACCCCCAAAAGATGCGAAACACCCCAAAAGATTCGAAACACTCCAAAAGATTCGAAACACCCCAAAATATTCAAAACACCCCAAAAGATTCGAAACACCCCAAAATATTCAAAACACTCCAAAAGATTCGAAACACTCTAAAAGATTCAAAACACTCAAAAAGATTTCGAAACACTACAATTATAAATTAATTATTTGCAACCATTGAACTATAAATAAACTGGAAGGCTAACTGCTATGATGAAGGCCTATGATTTGATGAAGCCAAAATAGTTTTTCTGAGTTATGAGCAGAAATACTTGACCCCAAACGTCGGGCTATATATCAAATTGAAGCTATTGAAAATTGCTATTCGGTGTGGAAATTTCAAGACTTCAGCGAAAAGAAAAATCTTTAAAAAATACAAAAACAACTGCAAAACGGCAAATTATCGGTAATTATGTTTGCAGTTTTTCAATATTTCCCTTTTAGCTAAAGTCTTGAAATTTCTACACCAAATAGAGTTTTTCAATAGCTTTAATTTGATATATAGCCCAACGTTCAGTGTTGAGTATTTCTGCTCATAACTCAGAAAAACTAAAATGCACTGGCTTCAATTTCCCCCCCTGAGTTAGCCTTCCAGTTTATTTATAGTTCAATGTTTGCAACCTCGTTCCCAGGCTTTTGTTGTTGTTTTAACACGTGGTTCAACATGATTGCATAAATTTTCAAATATTTGTAATACAAGTCTTGTTAAACAAAAAATTTGGTAATATTATTACTATAATAAAGTTTGCAAATGAAGTGCAATAATTGCAATACAGAAATATTGAGTACATTCTTCTATTGTCCATCTTGTGGCAAGTGCACTCGTATAGACACGCCAAAACAAGTGAAAAATACTGATTCCAACGCGGGATGTTCTTCGAGTTCGAGTTCAAACACCTCAGCCAATTCTGGAGTGGGACAAAAAAGATTTCGATCTTTTGCCGAATTTCAAGCTGAGAAAGGACGTGAACGAACCAATGAAAGGAAACCGGATGAGTCAAGCCGTTTCAAACAAAAGAAGCGTAAACGCAATGCGGAAGTTACTGTAAACATTGGGATAATGGCTTTCGACAAGAAGGGGGAATTCAAACCTATAAGGTCGAAATATTTGATGGTGAAAGCATGGCCAGAATACAACAAATGGCAACTTCTCAGTGAAGCGGTTAAAAAGCACACAAACCACGATAGATCGTTTACTTTATTATCGAATGAGTGGACCTTGGTTTATCCTGATGGGACGGAAGTCCTTTCAATACCTGGAAAAGACGATGTATTGTTTACTTTAGAAGGGTATAAACAAGAATTGTGCAAAGCGTATAACCGAATCACGCTATATCTGGCCAACCCTAAGGATATATCAACGTTTGAAGCATCTAGAAACGTAAATCAGTCCGACTATGAAGATGAAGAGAACATGCAGGACATCCAATGTTCCGAAAATGGAGAATCCTATCATTCCTATCTTGACACACATCATGAAGTGGTAACAATCCCATCTAGCGAAACCGCCCAAGCGTCAACTATCATCAATGACAGTCCACAACATCAGGATAATATGACGCCATTAACATTGGACTCGCAATTGCATACGTTGATGGAGATATTTCCTGGAAGAGATGAGGAATCAATGAGAGTGGCCATTTCATCTACCTCAAGTCTTGAAGAAGCTATCCAATTAATTTCTGTAGATATTGGAGGTTCTCTTCATAGTTCGTATGCCAACTTATGCATGGAGGATGTTGAAAATGATGATTTGATTATGTCTCCTGAGTGCTACTTTGTAACTGATGAAACTGTGTATTGCACTGACAAAGTTCTACATATGCTGCTGAATAATCAAGCAAAGAAATTTGTTGGTGATGGAGAGTACACAAGGATGAAAGTGACAAGGTAATTTGTAAGCCAACTTGGCTATTAAAGTGATTAGTGGGGAGGGGGCTATGGGTGCTCACAACTTCCAATTTCCCAAATTTTGTAATTTGTTGTGAATTATTAAAATAAATATAGTGAGAAGGAATAAAGAAAAATTACCCGTCTTGGAAGTTTACATATGTAAGCGTATTGGGCGGTACCCAAAATGAAGTTGGGCAAATTATAAATGGAAGTTGGGCAAAAAGATGGGGAAAATAACTTTAAAAATAATAAATATGCAATATAATAATTGAAATGCAAAAGTTTTTTGTCCCACCCTCCCTCCCCCTATTTTTTCCCTCCTGCTTGCCTATGGAAATTTAAAACATATTTATTATGAAAGTCACCGAACTGTGGAATCACATAAAAAATTTGTATATCGACCAATCCCACAAATGTCTACGACCGCGCCTACATAGTTTTGCACGTTTACAATTCTAAATTTAAACAGCCAATTACCAAGAACCTGATTGGCTGTTCAAAATTAGAATTGTAAACATGCAAAACTATGTAGTCGAATGTAGGCG
Organism: Paramuricea clavata; assembly: GCA_902702795.2. Classification (NCBI taxonomy): domain Eukaryota; kingdom Metazoa; phylum Cnidaria; class Anthozoa; order Malacalcyonacea; family Plexauridae; genus Paramuricea; species Paramuricea clavata. Next base: position 4,969 of record CACRXK020000338.1, read on the forward strand.
CGGTCATAGACGTTTGTGGGAGTGGTCGATATACGAATTTTTTATGCGATTCCACAGTTCGGTGACTTTCGTAATACATATTATGTCAAGACTTGATGTAATATTTTGTGCTGATCTGTCATGGCATTTTGTCAAGTTGGATTAATAAATGGACAAAATGTCCAACAATTTGATAAACTTTAACCCATTGATATATTAGTTACATTGCACCATAATGTGCCCTACCATATTTTTACTCTGTCTAAACAGTCTAATACCATATGATTCTACTCATCAGTGATAAAAGCACTGGTGGTCAATGGTTTAAAAATGCGCGCAATTGGGCATTACATGAATTCCTTAGAAAGATTAATTATTTATAGAAAAATGAAATCCTTAGAAAAAAGACTAAGAGTCTAAGCCACTAGCATAGATAATATTCAAGCCAGTTTAAACTCTTTATAATGTAGTAAACTTAAAAGTATTGCTATATTCTATTACCGGTGTCACAGTGATATGAGTATCCCCGTGTTTTGTGTATCCCCACACTAATATCCCTAGGGATAAAAGTACCCCCGGTGGGGATACATCAGTGGATACCTACAACACTAGAAGCGAAATGATGCAATATTCAAAATATGAGCAGGAGGAAAGTCATTTATATGTGCCTTTATTTTCCGGTATTTACGTTTTTACAGTAATGCTGCAGTAAATGTGTATAATGTGATTGTGCTTATGTTACTAAGATAACATGTTCGCGTCGCATAAATTGGTGTAGAACATAGTGTAGAATTAATTTTTACAGCTAGTCATTTAGAAGTTGTGACAATATTACGCAGAACACGACCGCCATATTGCCGGCGATACACATATCCCTAGTGAGGTGAGCATGGGGATACACATATCCCTAGTGATATTAGTGTGGGGATACACAAAACACAGGGATACTCATATCACTGTGACACCGGTATATAGATAGAGAACAATTACCATACATGAACGTATGAAACAACAATTGGGAGGGCGAGGGGGGGGGGGGGGGGGAGGCAGGTCTGAGAAACCAGACCTCAAAATTAATATATTTTTATTTAAAGATCATTTGGTGAAGATTTTAATGGTATTAATGATTTCAAGAAAATCACATGCAGTGGCACCTCCATTATTAACTTCTTTTGAAATCAAATGTTTTTATGGTCTGTGAACACAAATATATGAATATTCGCCCCCAAGCTGGCTGCGCCACTGATCACATGTAGAATATTCAAGTATAGTTGCATGCATTCTTGAGCTGTCCAGAATTAGAAAAACATGATATCAGGGTGTTAGCTAGCCCATATACTGTCTGCTTGACGGACTCTTCCCAATTGAAGTAGCTAAGGGGCTTTCCCAACTGGGTCTACTGGAAGATTTTCATTTTTTCTGATGAGAAAGTGCATTGCGTTTGATTTTATATTATTATATCAAAGAACGTTTTATTTACTTTTTCCCATTAACTATTTTCTCAAAATGTATCACGTTCCATTCATATTGGGAGTGTATTCACTAAAATGAAATGTACAAAACAAAGTGTAATCGGTGTGCATCAGTGTTCATTCACCCGAAATGAAATGTACAAAGCGAAGCTGCCGTTGTGTGCATCCAGAGGTTTTGCATCTAAGGAGAAACACGTTGGAAAAAACACTATTTATTCCTACACAGGGACTTTGATCGGTCAAAAAAACTTTCCCAATTTACGTTTAACAGACAAAACTTTCTTTTTCTGGCTAATACCCTGGATATGTTATACAAAAAATTATTTTGAGGCCTTGTGCAAAATTGCTGCCCCCTGTCAGACCAGATGGTGTTCACACTGTGGATATATGTGGTTACAGACTGATAAAACAGAATTGTTGAGCTGTTTTTTATTTCCCTTGTTCCTTTTTGACTTTACCAGAAAGGAAGGCAGAAAAACCTTCAAGTCTCCTCTACCAAATAAGTGTCCATCACTAATAAGCCTGAATTTTACAGGAATATTGTATTATGTACACATTTGTATCAGGTACACCACCCTCAATCGTACTGATTTGATATATTTATTAACCTGAAAGTTCACATCCCCCACCATATTACGACACCCTCTTTCCAATAGCCAATGTAACAGTCCAATAGACTTGTTCCAAGTCTGCCTCTTAATGATATACAGTAAATGTGATACACCCTAAAATTGTGCAAAAAATATGGCCGGCTGGAGGGCGCAATTTTCTCGCCCGATTTTAGGGTGTATCACATTTATACCATTTAAGGGCCTGTTTATATGAGCCCGATAAACCGAGCTGACATGGAAGTGGCAAGATCTCACCTTGTATATTGTTTTGATATGTTTTTGAGATTTGATTCACATGAGAACCTGCGCACGGGCTGGCCCGGTTTGCCGGGCTCCCGTTTGAGCGAGACGAGATTTGCCTTCCCGGGCTCATATGAACACGCTTAGCAGGCCAACCTGACAAATCGGGCTGGAAATTGTGTCACAACGCATACTTTATACTATCTAGAAAGCATCTAAGAATTTAAAAAAGTTAGAAATCAACAATATTAAAACTTCTGAAGCACTTTCCATTAATAAAAATAGCTTTTTTCAAAATTAAAACAAATCTCGCGTACCCGCCTAGAGTCGGGCGGGAATTCCCTATAGGACTTACCGGGCTAGCCCAAACAAATAACAACTTGAAACGAATAACAACTTGAACAACTTACAACTTGAAACAAATAACAACGTTAAACAAATAACAAGTTGGCCATGCAAAGCGATCTACCCGGCTCAAATGTAAATGTTATGAACATGTAGGCCCTAAGAGGCAGACTTGGAGCAAGAGCAAGTCTCTGCAGCCCCACTATTTAAGACTTTTATTTTCAAATATGTCCACAAATATTTGAAATAATCATGTTACTATACTGTATCTATTGTATCTATTGTAGAAATGATGTTTGGGGAGATGCGTGTGTGAAACTGGAAAACATGGATGACAATGATTTGAGTAAACCATTCAAAGTACAGTTTGTCGGTGAGCCAGCAGTAGACCATGGTGGACCATCAAGAGAGTTCTTTTCACTTATTAACCAACACATGCAGAGGTCAATGCTATATGGCTCAACCTTTCGTCACAATGTTATATCGCTTCAAAAAGAAGAGTTTATGAAATGTGGTCAGCTTGCAGCAAAAGGTTTGCTTCAAGGATCTGCTGGTCCAAAATGTTTTGGAAAGACTGTCACTGACTATATCCTCTATGGCAATGTCCAATGTTTGGATCCAACGTTTGATGAAGTACCTCCTGGTGAAATGAAGGATTCTATGGAAAGGCTAGATGGAATTCAAGACGCCGAGGAATTTAAATCTGAGGCGTCGTTCAACAGCGATTTCCGATTTAGCCATGGTTATACAAAGCCGTTCGTGACCATAGAAGACAAAGATGAATTTATAAAGGCTATTGCATTGCATGCAATTATTTATACTTCTCTACCGGAACTGAATCAGTTTATTGATGGACTGAAAACGTGTGGTATCCTTGATTTAGTAAGAAGCAACCCAGAGCAGTTCAGAGCAGTCTTCCAGTACGGCAAATCGATTTTAACAGCTGGTTTGCTTGACGACATTTTCCATCCATTGCTCAGCCCAGAGGGAAGCAACAAACGAGCTAAAGAAGAACGCATTGTGTTCAACTTCAACCAGATGCTAGAAAATGTTGAAAAGGGAAAGGTTGTAGAGGAATTGAGTGAAACTGAAGTAACTATTAACTTGTCACATATTTTAATGTTTGCAACCGGTGCTTCTGAAATACCAGCGATTGGGCTGATACCACGTCCATCAATTCGGTTTGACCACAATACACGTGAGGAACGAAAGCTGTCTGTTAGTACCTGTGCTAATATACTAACTTTGCCAGTTTCTGAGAAAATGGCATCCCTGGAAAGCTTTCAAAAGGAGTTCATGTTTTGCATGCTTAACTCTCCTGGGTTTGGCAATGTGTGAATTTTCACCGCGGTCACTGTTATCAAATTAACTGTCAACGTGAACTGTTTTAGGAACGGTTGAACCGAGCACAAACTGTAAATTGATCTTCTTTCATATTCGTTTTATACTTTTCTAAGACTGTTTTGTTCAGTATGTGTCTTAAGGCTATTTTCATCACTTTTACGACGATGATAGAAACATAAACATTCGATTAACTTTTAAATAAACTAAACTAAAATGCATGTGAAATGACGTTTGTCGGATATTTTTTCATTTCTCAGCAAGTATCAGGGCCAACATTTTTGTTACTATTGATGGCAAGTCGAACGCATAGCAAATCATTGAGTGATGAAAGCTGGCTTCAATGACAGATGTTACCATTTAATTACATGTTGCACTTTATACACAATTTGTTCTGGTGTTTAGAATAATGCTTCATTGTTTTAATAGTGCCCCCTTATTCTAGCTCTCAAGATATGTTTTTTTAAACGTATTAATGCAATGATGTGTAATGCAAGTAAAATTGCATAACACGTCTTTGACGGTTGCAGTAGGTAAGACATTCACATTTTTAAGTGACGTAATATATGAACAACTCGAGCGAGTGTTTCACCGGGATATCCAAACACGAGAAAACAATGTTCTCGTTTGCTGATTTGAATAGAATTCTTAACCAAGCATAACGTAATTAGGAATTCTATTCAAGTAATTTTGCATGCGTAATTAAGATGTTTGATGAAAACACTAGTGACTTTCATCAAGTATCCAAATGGCATCTTGTGATCAAATAGGTGATTATCATTGGCTGCATTACTCATGATTCTTGAAACAAACAAGGTAAAATACAACTACAAAACGCTTTTTTTGTTATACTGTATTCCAGCGAAATTATCAAGGTCTCACCCTGGGATTCACCAAGGATTTTAGCTTCGCCTAGTAATGCTTATATACCTTGACTAGTTGGCTCTTTCGGATATAAAACCTTTTCCAATAGCATACATGTAAAAGCATTTGGACATTTCTTTGTGGTGTATGACTACATACCAGAGCATTGTGGTAGCAGCAGTAACGTACCATAAGGAATGTCATTGTGCATACGATCTATTGTTTATTGACGTGCAATATCCATTAAACTCTATTGTTTATTGACGTGCAATATCCATTAAACGGTGAAAGTATTGTTTTGCCTCATCTGCAGTCCATTGAGATCTATCTGGCAGGCTCAATTGCTGACAAATTGCTTCAAAATATATATCATAGTCGTCTTGTGATTGGTAGCCAACGTGTGCTTGCATGGCATTAATATCCTCATTGTCAGTAGGAAACTTGCAATTGCGTGCTCCGATAGATTCTGGTAAAAAGTACATTTGGTCTGGAATACCAGCTTGCGTGTTGTAACGGGATCTTCTTATGTAATGGGTATTCCAGCTTGTGCGTACCTGATCTAGACCTTGTTGTAATAGTTTGTTGAAGCAGAACCACAAACAATTTTTTTGTAAATCATCACTTGTATCCAACTCCGCTCTTTCTACCATTTGTGAAAAAAAATTCATCCACCATGTTGTCCAAGATTTACGTAAATGGCTCCACCATGCTTCTATCCTCTGATTAGAAGTGGACGGCCCATATGCATGGGCTTTTAAACTTGCATGATCATCACCATTAGATCTACGTAAGAAGCACTGCATTGCTGCCATTAACGTGTTTTCAGTACCTCTGTCGGTTCGTACCATTGTTGGATAACCCTGGTTCTGTTGGATGCAACGGAGGAAGTATTTAGAAATTATTTTTGGATCATTGTTGCTCTTGCAAACTACCAGCCATAGAACGCGATGACTAAAACCGTCTATACACCCATGTATTGGGAATCCATGCGGTTTTAGCTTGTCGTAACCATCTGCATGCCAGCAGAAGTTTGGACCAGGGTTGTTATACTCTCTTCGCTTAAGACGGTGTGATCTACGTTCATTAGATCCTTCGGGATCTATTTCACGAAGCAGTCTTTGTACCACTCTCCGCGGCACTTTAACGTGATATTTCCTTCTAATAAGCCGCCAACATTGCACGATATCCTAATAGGCATCCGTCGCCATTTAGTTCTTGTCTGATCAAGTGAGCAACCCTTTCTTCGTCTATTTCCTCAGGTGCATGTCTTCTGCTCAACCCAAATTGCTTTAAACGATAACAGAGAGTTCTGGAAGACATTGTTATACCGTGATACCTTGATAAGAACTGGAGGATTACATTGTGTTCAAAACCCGAATGAAAATAGTGTCTTATAGCTTGTTCTTCATTCAAATTAGCGGGAATGAAAGGTGCTATCCCAATCAGGTCGACTTCTGCCATTAATACTTAAATTATAATCACAAACACCAACATTACTTGATAAAATTGGGAGCCCAGGAAAAACAATCAGGAGGATATTATTTAATTTACTTGTATGTGCATTCCATTTAATAGATGTATTTTGTGTTATTGCGAATCTTTTGGGGTGTTTCGAAATTTTTTGGAGTGTTTCGAATCTTTTGGGGTGTTTCGCATCTTTTGGGGTGTTTCGCATCTTTTGGAGTGTTTTGAATATTTTGGGGTGTTTCGAATCTTTTGGGGTGTTTTGAATATTTTGGGGTGTTTAGAATCTTTTGGGGGTGTTTTGAATCTTTTGGGGTGTTTCGGGTGTTTTGTGATCGCTGGGGTGCAATAGTTTTTTGGGGGGTGTTTTGCACATATGGGCCACCGTACCATGAACTTATAGTTCAAGTATGACATATTGGTTGACAAAGTGGTGATATGTGTAAATTGAAATGTACAACTTATGAAACGGCTTAGTATTTAATAAAAATGTTATTTTAGGCCAAGCAGTATTAAAATCCCGGTTTCTCATCAGACGTTTTTTAAAATGCAAATGTGCCGCGCAGGAGTTTTTTTTTTACTTTTCATATTAAACAACCATTTTTTTTTACAACAAAACTTAAATTGTTTAATAAAAACCACTATTCTACTGTGTATATTTATTTAAAATACAGTATTTATAAAATTAAAAAGAACATGAGGTTGGCGGCCATTTGCATAAAATATTACACTGCTGACCACCCACCGCTAAATACTTCATGTAATTGCTATTTATAAAAAAAATACAAATGTGGCAGCTATTTTCTAATGCAGGCGCTGATAAGAAACCGGGACAAACCAAACCAAAAATTGTGCCACATATATTGAGCAACATTCAAAGAGTCGGAAATTGTTGAAGAAAAGGATATAGTAAATTCTGTTGCTATGGTAACAATGACGTTTCAATATGACCGACATTTTAGCTTTTAACTGCATTTTACTCGATAAAACGCTTGGTTACCCCCATTTTTTATTGCACAAAACATGTTCATTTAACTAAATGGATTATCTAAACAAATATTAAAAAATTCTGTACAGCCAATGAATGGACAATTTGCATTATAACTAAATTTTAGAACCCACTCGGCCACAGTATATTTCAGTGGTCTATATCCCATAGTATATTAATTCGTCAAGTGGTGTGGGCTTTGAAGCGTAGGGAAATTGCAAGGTAAAGAAATGTTAGCACTCCTCTATACAGTGTGTATAAAAAAAACTGAACCCATTCAAATTAGCTATAACGTATTGTAGTAATTTGACAGCTCTAATTGCTTTGAATAAATGGTTTGGGTAAGAGAACAAGGTCTTGTACTCATTGGACAAAACTTAAAGAAATAAAAATTAGAAAATTTAATAGAAATACAGTATTTTATTAATAACTGAAATTTTTTTATTCAATACACCGATTCGAAAAAGAGCTGTCAAGTCTGGAGGACTGTGGCGAGTTACACGAAAACGAGGCTAGTCAGGTTGTTGTTTTTAGTCAGGAAATTTACAAAATAATACTAAAAATTATACAAAGTTATATAAAAGGTTTTCATGGAAAAATTGTTGTTTAAAGTTGCATGCCATCGCACTGTTGTGTACCTCTTTGTTCTCAGCAAGGATACCGACTCTCAAATGGTGAAAAGGTTTCATATTTCAACTTTCCAAAAGATAAAACTGCACGTAAACAATGGATTCATGCAATAAGGCGCGACGAAGGGAACTATTTTAAAATCCATGACAAGACAAAGGTTTGTTCTCTACATTTTAAGCCTGACGACTTAAAGAAATCTTTAAATGGAAGAATATTTGTAAAGGAAGGCAATATTCCTTCAAAGTTTGAGTGGAAGCTAGAATCGCCGAAGAGACGAAAAGCACCAGCAGTCCGACAGCCACTAGTCAAGAACACAACATGCAACAATGTGCCAAGTACTTCTTCACATGCAGATTTCACAGTCAGTAAAGTCAATGACAACGAGGAATTATTGAAGGAAGAGGTGACAGACTTAAAACGCGTACAGGAAGTATTGGAACGAACTATTAAACACACTGAAGATAGCCTTCGCGATGCAAAAGAAACAATCTCTAACCTTCAACAAGAAAACTGTGATCTTAAAAAGAGTATTTGTTTAATTCAGGAAGAAAGCGTTCAGAACAGTGGACACATGAAAAAACAGATCGAAATTCTGAAGAAACAGAGCGAAATTATTGAACCATTGTTGAATTTGAACAGTCTAACGTCCGACCAAGATATTGCTTTCTACACAGGATTTCCCAACTATGATATATTTATAGCACTTTTTAATTACCTTAACCCTGGGACACATGGGGAAAATATAAGGTATGTGAGGGAAAAACCAAATGATTTTTATGTTGCCATCGACGATAGTGAACCAGAGAAGGAAAATGGTGAGAGAAAGAAGGGAAGGCCAAAGAAGCTTAAACCAATTGAAGAATATTTTATGGTGTTGTGTAGGTTACGCAGAGGTTTTTCAATACAGCATTTATCACACTTGTTTGGTGTCGCATCATCCAGTGTAAGCAGAAGTTTGACAGCCTGGATCAACTTTATGTACTTAAAGTTTGGTCAAATTAACCTCTGGCCATCGAAGCAACTTGTGCAAGACACTATGCCTGATGTATTTAAAGAAAAATATCCAAACACTCGTGTCATAATAGACTGTACCGAAATAAGATGTGAGATGCCGGGCAGTTTATTATTGAATGGTGAACTGTTCAGTTCTTATAAGAACCACACAACGCTTAAGGGATTGATAGGGATAGCACCAAGTGGAGCCATTACTTTTATAAGCCAGCTATACACAGGGTCTATATCTGACCGGGAGATCGTGATTCGAAGTGGTTTCCTTGACCAAGCTTTTGTTGATGGTGATACAGTCATGGCTGATAAAGGATTCACCATACAAGATCTTCTACCATTGGGGACAACTCTGAATATACCACCATTCCTTGGTCAGAATTCCCAAATGGGTGCTGAAGATGTTATCCGCACACAGCAAATTGCTAGTGTGCGAATTCATGTTGAAAGGGCTATAAATCGCATTAAAAACTACAAGATTTGGAGTGGGGTAGTACCCCTTAGCTCATTTGGACTTGTGAATCAAATGTGGTCCATATGTGCATTTCTGTGCAATGCACAAGACAAACTTATCAGCATATAATTTCTGAAATTATGAGAACTGTATTTGTGTGGAAATATTCAGGTAAATTAATCAATTTGTTATATATTATTATGAATTTAATAATTATTATTTATAAATATATTATTTATTGAGAATAATTTATGAATTTATAAAATATTTTGAGTGTAAATATAATTAAATGATTACTGTAAATTTAAAATGCAAATGAATCAAAGTTATGAATGTAATAATGCTATTGAAATTAAATGAAATAAATGGTCTACATTTAAAAATTATTTGTGTTGCATGGATTACAAATAACATTAGTGCACATACACTGTACTTAAAGACACAGTAGCACCTTTTGAGCAATCTGTTTTAGTTACCTGCCAACAAGGTTTAATTGAATTAACTTATTGTTAATGTTCAAATTGAAAATTGACTAAATGTAGACAACAAAAATGCTTCCTAAAACACATTGCTCAAAAGGAACTACTGTGCCTTTACGTACTATGTCAAACAAAAGACCAGCACTCGCAAAGCTATAAGCTATTGTGCATTGTATTCAGTAGTTGCCAAATTGATGAAATGATCAAAGTAATATGACTGCAACATATTTCTCATATTTATCCAGTACTGGTGATCATATTTAATTCTCTCGATGCTGAGTCCCTTGTCAGTATATATAACAAAATCACACCACTTTGCTTGTGTTACTCCTAGTTGACCTTGTATCTGAGCATAGTAATCATGGTCATGCTTGAGTTGTGGTATTCCAGCAACTTCATGTGAACAAAACTTTGGATCTGAACAGGCATCTAAAGGAGTTACCCTGTATTTTGTCTCAGGGCATTTTACCTCGACAAGACCATAGGGTTCACTGCATCCTGCATCAATAACTTTCCCATCTGGAGAAGCTCCAAGGAAAGGTGCATCTTTGCATACAACAAACCCTGATTTGAATAACACTACAGGTTTTCCAATTGCATGCATATATTTCTGGTATTGTTGCAATGCAGTTGACTCATACTTGTTGCCATGGGCTGTGTACTTTGAATTAAAGGGCTTTGGATTGAGCAAGTTATTTGCAAGAGAATCATGATTTCTTTTCCTTTTAGTGATAAGTCCAAAGTTTGAGGCAGTTAACCTGTACTTTCTTTCACATTTCCATTCTGCAGACTGGGCTTGAGCCCTTGTTTTCTTTTCAATATCATTCAGCTTGCCCTCAGTAACACATAATTGTTCGATAAACTTCTTTTCAGATTGACTGCAACTGTTTGGGCATTTAAAATCAGGTATATCAGTAATTGGAAAGATTGGATATAAGGTTGTGTCAATGTTTTCCTTATCATGTAGAGTTTTTCTTGAGACAGAATTTATGTCACAGAAAACATTGAAATTAGACTCTGTTAAGGAAAGTTGATAGCTTGCATAAGACCCTCTCGGACTCTTACCATACAATGTTTCCACATAGTCATCTTGATCACCAGCATGATCAGCATCATTCATGATTTGTGCTAAAGCCGTCGAAGGGTGTAATCGTTCAAGATTTTGCTGTAAATTTAATTCATCTTTTTTCTGGGTCCTCAAGTTTGCCCGAGCTTCGAACAAGTTACACTGGACGCCTGATTTTTTACGTAGAGATTCACTACCAGAGGAATTCGAAGTGTTATAATCAAGCTTCGTTTTCTTTACATTAACTTCCATAACTGGTTGCGGCTGTATAGAATCTCCTCTACCCTTTCTGTGCCACGTCTGTAAACTAGACGTGCAAGCTTCTGTGGGTAGCATGTCATCGTCTTTATTTAATTCAGAAACATCTTTACAATCATAAAGGCTAAACTTGCATATTTTCAACATTAAAGCCAACACATGATTACAGAAACCAATCTTTCCTGCAACACAGGAACATTCGGCATTTTTGACCTCTGCAGATACAATGTCCAAAGCAACCTTCAACTTGTGCGGTGGTTCATTCTTTTTGAAGCTGTGATAGCACAGACATTTACAATAAAAGTGTTTCTCGTCGCTGTTGGCTAACACGTCTTTTAGGTATTCATCATCTAGAAATGTTTTGGCTCTTCTCATACATGTTGGAACTGTATGATTTTTGCTATGTGGATAGAAGGACTTGCCAGATTTTGAGATATGCAAGTTCATCTCTGCACGAGTAAATAAAGGCATACGACTCAGAGAAGTCGACCAACTGTTTGTCGGGTAGATAACTCGACTTGTATTTAATGTGTTTTCCAATTCGTTAGTATCCGGTTCGATTTCTTGGGAAGTTTGTTTTCTCGCTTTTCTTTTCGAAAATATCTTGTTTTCGTCGGGGTCAACGATGCTCTTGTCGCGGCCTGATTTTACATACTCGTCAACCCTTCAATGAAAAACCAAAACATAATATCAACACAGCGCAAAATCGAGTCCATATTGACACATGTAGAATTTTTTAAGCTTACCATTTTACGAATTGTGCCTTCATTTTAAGGCCTTTGCACGAATCACCACGACATTTTAACCAAAAACGAAGCTCGTCCATCTTTAGCTTAGAAGGTATTCTTCCAGCTAAGGAAGCACCGGGAATATCCTCTTCGGTTAATTCTACGTCAAAGTTATCAAAACCTGATGAGGCCATGTTATTTAAAAAATATAAACAATTTCAAAGTTTTCGCGCGAAAAATTAACCTGACTAGCCTCGTTTTCGTGTAACTCGCCACAGTCCTCCAGACTTTGACAGCTCTTTTTCGAATCGGTGTATATAAAACTAAAAAATACAGCTGCATATTCATACAATACTTACTCAAATACATACACACTCAACACTGACACACACGTCCGAGATACATATACCGGGTGTCTCAAAAAAAAAGTATCGGTGTTTGATTTGTTATACCGTTAAAACTGGACAAGGAGTTTCAATCAAATAGACTTCACTGAATTCAGAAAGGCCTAACTTAAATTTTGACATATGACTTGAAGATATTTGAGCAATATTCATTATTGAATGTATTCTACAGTTCATTTTGAAGAAGCAATTTTGAAAATGCTTAAAATTACATTAAATCGGCATATAAATAAACATTTAATTTAATGCTGTTCTTGTCAACACAACGCACGATAAATAATATTTACACATTCGATGATTTATTCATTTTTATGCCAAGGTCAAGAGTTTGTTTATAATGCAAATTGTCCATTTTTTTAAATTAACAAAAATTATTTGAAAAGTTGTTTGCCAACAACTTGGCAAAAAAGTATATTCCCGGATGATGTGGGACATATTTTCAATATACATTTCTTATCAAATATAACTAACAGACTAGACAGAAGCAGAGGCCCAACTACGATAGTTTACATAACTATACAGTTACCTTTTTAGATGTCTAAACGAAAGGCCACTAACATTTCAAGTGTCGGAAAAAAGGAAGAAAAGATCACGAGATATTTTAACCGTCGACCTTACGCAGGACGATGATAGTGACAATAGTCAACTTAACGAGTGCGATGATGCAGAATTTTCCAGTGATCCCGAATCAGTCGATGGCAGCGACAAAAATTATCTTCATTCAAATGAAGACGATTTGCCACACCTTTTTCATTACAGGGGGGATAAGAAGCTCCCAATTTATAGTTATACGAGTACTGACCTAAAAAAATATTCCAGATCTGTTTAAAGAAGGACACTCCTGCCGACCGAATGACAGGAACCAAACCTACAAGCATTTCTACCACATCAACCTTTGTTGTTGACCAAAAACTTGCAAATATAAAGCATCCATTTGATGTAGAAGCAGATGAAACACTTGGTGCTTCCGAGAAAAAAGAGCAAACTAGATTTTATGAAGTAACAGTTAATGACGAAGGCGAACTTTTTATCAGTTCAGAAGTTTTGGTGAACAAAAACAACAAAGGCAGCATCGTTGGTGGCACCTGCAACGTACGCGATGGTCGAAATTGGGTTCGTCAGATTGTGGACAAAGAGCACTTGTATGCTGTAGTTAGAAAAAGAGCAGTGCACAAGAAAACGATGGAAATCCAATTTTAAAATGTCCAACGATTATCATGCATTACTATTTTAACACCGGGAATGCCGTCCCCATAGTAGCAACAATGCATGGTAATGCAACTCGTCCGCACACCAGATCCTTTATTTCTAGAGAGCACTCTCTTAAGCAAGAAGTAAAAGAAACACTTCGTACAGATAGACGTGCGCCAAGGATTATTCAAGATGAAAAATCGAAAGATATCAATTTGCTTGACCCTGCACTACAGTCAACCACTATTCGGGACAGCAAGCGGCTGTATAACTACCGGCATTTGTATGGAGAAGCGAAAACCACAACCAGTATCGATCAAATTCAGGAAGTTATTCTAAAACTCCTTGAACAGGGATCCTCTGCTTATGAAATTGACCGTGATGTGCTCGACAAGAATCAAGCATTCGTCAGAGAATTCCTCAGACACGAGAAACAAGCTTGTTTTGTGGCGTATTTACAGCAGTCCTTTACAGATATAGAACGTTTCTCCACCACATCATCAAATCCCAGGTTCTCTACACCTTTGGCTTGTGACACAACATTTAATATTGCAACCTATCTTGTCACACAAACGATGTACAAGCAGATGTCAGTAATTGGCAGAGAGAGTTTAAAGAATCCTTGGTTTCCGGGTCCATTCCTTGTCCATCGAAATCAATCTATGCAGGAGTTCTCGTATTTTTGGCAAGCAGTAAAAAGAGGGAATCCAGGCGGGATTTTGCAGGAAACAAGTGGAACGACCATCCATCTCTTGGGCAAAGAACATGTTCAAGCCAATGTCGATAAGAAATTGTAGTCCCTAAATTTCCCGTCAATACAAAAACATTATTTTGAGTGATATTTTCGGGGGTACCACGTGCAAAGAAGAAGATTCTCTCTACGGAAGCGAAAGTACTCAAATTTATATCCGTAAGCTGTTGCAACTGAAGTCAAAATGGCTACAAATGGAAAAAGAACACACAAGTAATCGTCCAGCAAATAAGTTTGTAGATTATTTTGAAGCTCATAAGGAGAAGCAAATAAGGGACAAAATGATTAAAGAAGTTCGAAAGCAAGCTTTTATTGATGGGGTGTATGGTCAAAATCCAATTGAGTGGCAAAATTTCTTATCCAAAGATGAAATATCCGCCAGTGTTCGTTCAGAAGGTCGTAGTCATCGCGACGCCACACTTTCAGAATGCCTAGATGCCTTGAAAACATGCAGTCTCCGTTTGTATAGCAATGTCGTCAAAGCTTTATATGATGATGGTCCGTACGTCATATCACCAGCCTATCACATGTTTCGTAAAACATATGCAGAATGGAAAAGCATGTCATCAAACGAAAGAAAGTCGCACATCTCAGCATTCATGGCTTATATTCCGACCGACGATGTACTTCTGCGCTCCAGAGTTCGAAGTTCGACTTTGGCCAATCGCGATGACGAAGAAATTGAAGAAACTATTCCAAATATTTCCTTGTTGGAGGATGAAACACCCGATCAAGTCCCACCCAAGTCAACGGATAGAGAAGATGGTCTTGTGGTGTCACAACAAATCTCGAATTCTCCACCACCAAATCACTCTGATCCGTTCAAGCCGGTGGTTAAAAGCCAAATCGTTCTCAACAAACCACGACGCAAGCTCTCAGTATCGCTTGAAGAAGCTACAGTTCTAAAAGATGTTTTGCCTCATCATCTCTTGGAAGATGCTTTTCATAAAGCCGAAGAACTAATAAACGAACCCAATTCCATCACTAAAGCGGCTTCAGATGATGATCGTTTACGCACTGTTAAAAGTCGTTATGGATCTGTACCGTTTGATTGTTAAGCCCTTTCCGAAGAACAGAGATCTTTTTCAGTGTACATGTAAAATCTATAAAGCATTGGAAATCTGCTGTGACGCCATTGCCGTCGCTGATGAAGTCGGAGTTCTCTGCAACTACCTTTGTGCACTAAGAACAAAACTTGGAAAACGAAAGAAAAGTGGAAAAGGAGCCGTCAACATTACAGCAGCTGTTCAATCTGATCTTAGCTCTTCATTAAACGGACAAAAAAACTTTCTCGCAGAAAATCCAAATCCTTTCAAGAGTCGATTGCAGAAGATCTACTTCAGAGAAAACCAACTACAAGTGATGGTTCCTTTGTTATTGGATCGGTAAACCATTCCAATATCCAACAGTCATCATCCATGAGTACGCCAGCCGGCTTGACTCGTTACCTTCCATTCTTGTCGACGGCATCCGTATTCCAGTCAACAAACCAATACGTCGTCATTGGTGCACAATCCTCTCTTGCTCCACTGATGACTCCGCGTGAGCCAACCCTTACTTCGGCCGTACAGTACAGTAATAGAGATAGTGTTACATTCCAACAGCCTTCTACGTCATCTGCCACCTGCGGTCAGATTCAAAGCCAGCCTTGCATCGGCATTCTGCAACCACAATGTCGCCAATTAAGTGGTGTTGATATACAGCAGCATAGCAATGCAAGCAATCATTTTGCTTCCTGGAATTCCAGCATGTCCCCATACCGGTACGAATTGGTTCTTTTACCAAATTCTGTCACAAAATGCTATGGCTGTTATCAAGAGTTCACCCAAGGATATCGAATGCCACCTAATAACCTGGTTGTTAGGCATATGGACAGAAGAATAACTGGATGTGACCAAAGCGGACAATTGTTATTTAGTCCAGACTTTAAAGCGACGTATTATCATCCTGTTAAAGAGCATATTATGCTAAAGAATCCTGTATTTGATGGTCGTGTCATTGTCGCTCCCGTTCTGTCTCAGATGCTTTCACCAGACCATCTTCATGTTGTTAACAATGTACTAAATCTTGATTTTAATTACCTTCAGGATAGCTAAGTGCTCAAGTTATTTGGGCATATTAATACTGTTTTTCTCAGTGTTCGAAAAAGTCAGGATGTTTGAAAGAGGTAATTGCATGTATTTGCAAATATTGACATTATTATAGTAACGTATATTGAGCAAGGTTTATATAGCCAAAAAACTGCATCGGTTGATATTAGAAAGACTTATCTTGGTTATGGTGTTAGTTAGGTTACTCGTTTGAAGTCAAATACTTTATGTGTTTACAGTACTCGTTTTGAGAGGCGTATTGGACAAGAAGATTGGGTTCTTGTTAATTAATTGTTTATCTTGCTGTGGCCAGTTTTTCAGAGATATATTAGCACTAACCTTGGACCTTTAGGTTAAATATTTCTCAATGACAATTTGCTAAACTTGCGAAAGTACGATTTCTAATGGTCTAGATATTTTCGGTGTTATGAACAAACTGTTGAGAAATTTGTTTTAGGAGAAGATTTTCGTTCACCTATAAAAGGACGAGGTTAGGCTATATGCCTTTGAGCACTGCGAAACGGCACTACAATAGTCGACAAAGCTTGGTGATATAAATAAGTCGTGCATATGTTTAAAAAATACATTTTTGTCCGGTGTTAATGGTTTACTGGCTCATGTTCATGTTTTTGACTAGTGTTCATATTTTTTGCGCTAATAAAAACTAAAACCACGTTGTAGTTTTCTCTCACTCTCTTTTACATGAATTGTACAACCTGAACGGATTATTTGTGACATAGTTTGATGCAACACATGGCAATACAATCCATACATAACATGCAGGTTATACAACCGTTATTCCCATGTAAAGCAATACAAATGTCAACCTCGCATCGCACGCAAGCGGTTTTTGCTTCCACTCCTCGACGGCCCACGCTGCAGCAACTTTGGAATAATCTGCTACCTGAAATTAGATTGTCAATTTGTCGCATACGATTGTCATTCTGACGTATTTAAACGAGTGCTGATGCCACATTTTTGCTCATTCGCTGTAATGGTGAAACTAGTTTAAAGGCACAGTTCAGCCATTTTAATCATGGTTTTTAAGGCGCATTTCCCTTTTAATTGAAAAAAAAAACTAACTAGGAAAACAATTATGCATAATTCAAGATCAGTAAACTCAATGTTTTTAACAATAAAAAAGATTTTAAGTGTTAAAAACATTAAGTTTGCTGATTTTGAATTATGCTTAATTGATTTTCCTAGTTAGTTTTTTCAATTAAAAGGGCGGAAATGCGCCTTAAAAACCATCATTCAAAAGGCTGAACTGTGCCTTTAAATCTCACTGCACATGTTCACACGTGTTTATTCGATCACATACGACCACTTTATTTCTTAACTATTAAGATACAACCTTAATTTAATCACTGGAACACAGGCAGAATTTCTGGCTGCAATTATGGTACAAGCTGGAAGCTACTAAAAGTTTACAATATAAGTAAAGAATATTTAGATATATTTACAATAATTAATATCATAATTATAATGTAATTATATATATATATATATATGATAAGTAGATAATTTCATAATTTCCACATACCCAGTGCAATAAGTGAAAGATATTGTCTGCCGCAGCTGGGTCTATATAGCTATTATTATTAATTATATTATATATATATTAATATATAATTATAATTAATTATAATATTTTAATTATAATCATAATTATAATAATAATATTTATAATAATTATAAGTATTATTATTATTATTACTAAAATTGAATAAAGTTTTCGTTATAATTATTATTATTATTAATCCAACATCCTGTGGGCCGCCAAGAATCCTGACTATCCCGCGTGCAATTACACAGTACAGACCTTCATTACGGGCTTAAAACTGTAGGGAGCCTCTTTAAGAATGCGTTTTTGACTCATGTTCACAGATTTTTGACTCGTGTTCACAGATTTTTGACTCGTGTTCACTCGTGTTCATCATTTTTGACTCGTGTTTACTCGTGTTGACAGATTTTTGACTCGTGTTTGTCATTTTTGACTCGTGTTCACTCGTGTTCGTCAGTTTTTGACTTGTGTTCACAAATTTTTGACTCGTGTTCACAAATTTTTGACTCGTGTTCACTCGTGTTCTGACTCGTGTTCACTCGTGTTCTGACTCGTGTTCTGACTTGTGTGGTCTTTTAGAATAGATCATCTTAGCCTCCCCAGGGGCTGTTTACATGTTGTATGGCGGTTGAAATAAGTCTCTATAAGCTAAACGAAAGTTCAAATGGTTGTTACAAGAACTCAAATGTTGTAGAGAAGATTTACATGTAGTTCAAGAAGATTATTGCTGCTTGAAAAACCGTTCGCTTACAGTTTATGATGCATCTTAAGAAAGTAGTGTAGTTTTTGGCTGAATCATGCACTGTGACTTATTTCAATACATCAAAATAATCCTGTCTCAAATCTCATCAAAATCCTGGCAAAGCGGGATCATATGAACAGCTCCTTACTCAGCAAATTGTGCATGTTGCCTTTGATCCCTTTGGGAGCGAGGCAGCACTTTCCTTGCGATAGTAACTTCTAGTTATAAAATATTTTATACCTTACTAACTGGATATCTAACACTTTTCTGGTTTGCTATGCGCTTGTATATAAATGAATATAAACTCTACGTTTCAATTAAAAAAGGTTTGAAAGATACAAAATTTTGGCAATGTTCATATCTGTGCGTCCTACTAAAGTTGTTATGAGCTGAAGTGATGTGCAGAACGGACTTCACAGCATCTTTAAAATATTTTAGCTAGCAATTATTATTGTATACATAATGAGTAGTATGATGGCTGGCAATGGCATGATTGATGTGAGTGGCTTAAAATAGAGGTCACCTGTTTAAAATTGATATAAATTGTAATGCCATGCTGAATTGTTATATTACTACCTTTAAAAAAAACAAGCAGAAACCACTCAGCACATCATTTTCACATTGGTACTACCCACACTGGTACAGACAGTTTTAGTATATAAATTGTAATGTTTGCAATTTGCAAATTACCAAATATGCAGAAACCTAGAGGTTATTTTGACAATATCCAGCTAATTTGGCATCTTGACATAATTCAAATGTCAAGGTATAAAAACATGTGAAATTCTGAAAGCTGGTTGGTAAAATAACCCATAATTACATTGTACCATGAGGCTGTTTTTAGTGCAAAGTTGCTTTGCACTGTTGTTATGAGGTTAAATTCAATTCAGTGACCGATCAATGGATCGATCGATCGAGTAAACAATCCGGGGGGAGCTTGCAATTTTTTTTATCACGTTTTCTAGAGCTTCGCGACTTTCAGCCAACTAATCGTTCATAGCTGTTTGTAGATTATAACAATCTATAGTTATATTCATGATGGTACATGTTCTTACTTATTTATCTGACATTTAGAGAAGTTATAACCAAATTACTGTTGCATTTCAAGCACTTGTTATTATATGATATGCCCCCCTGCAACATAAATACACGTGCATAATACACGTGCCCTCATATGTTATCATTTTACAATGGCGGACATGGACGAGCGGTGACTATTGAGCGGCGGTGTGAAATGCTGAAATCGTGTAGACTAGAGTGTATTACATCTGAGGTTGTAGTATTAGCACAGTGGTTTATCTATGAAAGATACGGAGCGATGTATATATGAATAAGTGCCAGTGTATAGTTTTGATATAAAATTATAAGTCAGCAGACAGCAGCTGATTTATGTCAGCTATCTTATTCTTGTATTATTACATCACAGTATAACCCGCGGAAAGGAGGGCCGGGACCGCTCGACTGCTATATCAGCTAGCTTATTCTTGTTTTATTATGTCGCGATAGAGTTAGGTTTACATGGCCCAATAAATAATAAAATAAAATTGACAAGTAAAGTTATATTTAGCACGCTACACATTCTCCTGTCGGCCGCCAGTTGGTCCGTATATTAGGATCAAAACTGCGTTTTAAAACCTTCAAAATAAAATATTTTAGCTCAATATACTATCAAAATGAGGAGAAAAGTGAGACGAATCCACTGGCATACAGCCGAAAACGAGAAAACCAACAATTCCGAAGTTATCAAGGATCAAACGGACTGCATTTTTGATTAGTTTAATAATTTTGAGCGATTTGTCAACAATACAATTTCGCTTATTAAAACTGCACATTAAAACCTTGAAAATATAATATTTTGCGCTCAAACTACTAACAAAATAAAGAGAAAAGTGAGACGAATCCACTGGTATACGGCCGAAAAAGAGAAAACTAACAATACGAAAGTTATCAAGGTCAAATATATTGCATTTTTATTTAATTAATAGTTTAACAATTTTGAGCGATTTGTGAACAATACAATTTCGCTTGTCTTTCAAAGGCCATAAATCGCTAGAATACTGTTGTTTAGTAATACATTTGACGTCTGTGAGTATAATTTCTTATGCTGAATTGAACGGTGGTATTTTTGTCCTTATTAGGCGCATAAAACCAAAGTAAGGCACAGCAAAAAGTCAATTGTGAGAGTCCGAGATTAATTCAAAAGAAAACATTACTCGAAAAAAGGAATTCAGAAAACGTGAAGGATTATTTTGAGCGGCTTGTCTTTAAAAGGCCATAAATCGCAAGAATAGAAATCAATTTTCCATCCGTAAATACAAGTTTTCACGCTGATTCAAACAGTAGTATTTTTGTCTTTGTTTGACGCATAAAACCAGAGATAAAGCCTAGCAAGTAGTCGATCTTGAGAGTACAAGATTAATAACAATTAATAAATTCTGAGCACGTGCAAGGAATTTTTAGTAGACGACTAAGGCTATGTTTACATTGTATCGGATCAGTTTTTGTTTCGTTCGCGAAAAGTTACGGCCCAAGTGTAAACAGCTTCCGCCCCGCCCATCTATGCCGTCATATTTTCTTCTATATATTATTAGAATAGTAAGTTGTTGTTTGCCAGATTCCATCCTGAGTCACGCATTGAACCGAAATTTCTCCGATTGGTGTTTACATTACAATGAGAGCGTTGCAAAAACCGATCCGATACACCGCACACCACTTCGAAGAGCGAACCGCCGCACCACCGGTTCGTTGCAGAAATTGAGACGATAACAACATTTCATATGTAAACAGAAGCCCTATCTTCAATTCAATTCAAAAGTCTTTTTAATAGATCAAAAGATAAAAATACATATCTTATGTTACAAGTACATATTAATAACACATTAGTAAAGTTTACATCATATGAATAGGTTATAGTTAAAAATTAATCTATTTGCAAACGACAATTTAAAACGTTCCGTGTTCACTCTTGGATACTGACTAAACTCTGTCCTCAAAGAGTAGCTTGTGGATTTTTTTCTTGGTATCAAGTCGACTATGGCACTCTTCTGATTTACAGAAGCCTTAAAAATATTTTTGTCTTGTATTTCTAAAAGATATCTAATATTTACAGGTTCTGATATATACTTTCGCTTAAAACATCTGTCAAAAAACCGTTGTAGAGTATTGAGTTCGGCTGGAGAAGAACCGTAGACGGACAGGCCAAACGTTATAGTAGATATTACTAGGGTCTTAAATAGATAATCTATCTCACATTGGCTATAGCCTTCTGCCCTGAGTGTTCGTATAACGTACAAGCATTTGTTTGCTTTGACCAATTTACCTCGCACATGGCTGGTGAACTTGAGATTGTCTTGAAAGTAGTACCTAAAATGGAAAGTTCTTTGCATTGGGGTATATTATAAACATTGTCAAGTTGATCATTATATCCCTTCTTCCGGATGATAAGCTCTTTACATTTACCAGGGTTACAAGTCATAAAATTATCATCAGACCAGCTCAGGAATTGTCCAACTGTATCTGTTGATGTATCAGGACCCTCACTCCAAACTGGCACTATTATATTTGAATCGTCGGCATATTTAAAAAGAGCGTTCTCGCCGTCTATGTCCACCTCTAAATCATTTAGGAAAATATTAAAAAGGTAGGGGCCACTTACGCTCCCCTGTGTTGTACCCTTATTAACATCCATCCATTCTCCACAAAAATCGTTACAAACGACTCTTTGCTTTCTATTCTTTAGAAAATTTAAATATCAATTTATGATATAAGGGTTGAGTGGCACAGTTTTTAACTTTTCCGAGAGGAGTGAATGTTTCACTGAGTCAAAAGCCTTGCTAAAATCCATAGAAAACAGTCTAACTGCTTTGCAGTTTGCTCTATCTAAGAAGCTGAGTACTTTGTTCTGAATAGTTAACAGAGCGTTTGTACAACTCCCCCCCTGCCTGTACGCAAATTGCGTTGGGGATAAAATTTCCTCAACTGTGGACTTGACCTGACTATTATAAACGAGCTTTTCGAAGGTCCTCTCGCAATTACAGGTGTAATATTTATTCCACGAAAGTCACCATCTTCCTTTGGTAAATCAACCTTTGCAAGAGGGTTAATATTCGCTCTTTTCCATGAATCTGGCCAAGTATGTGATGAAAGGGACAAATTCCAGACGTTAGTTATAACTTCAGTTAGAATTTCAGCATGATCACTCCAAACCCAATAGGGAATATAATCGGGACCTGTTGCTGTCCTCTTTATTCTTTTCAAGGCATTCCATACCTGCTGTTCCGTAAAGCTAGGAATATCTACTTCATCACCAATAATTGAGAGCGTCGGTTCGACATAACTATCATCGTGGCAGAGTTCGCCAAAGTAGCGATTTAATCTTGTAAGTGATGCATTATCTAAAGTAACTCTTGATGACGATGCATTTCGCTGAGAAATATCATTCGTCTTTCTCCACCAAGTTCTACTTCCCACCAAGGCCCTAAAATTTCTTCTGTTTTGACAAATGACATCAGAAATCCTTTTGTTAATTAAACTGAGTCTATCCTTTTGCGACCGAGCAATTCTGGATTTAGATTTTAGCAAAGATTTAATTAAAGGACTCATCCAGTAAGGGTCACGTGACGAAATTGAGACTGTTTTTGTGGGCATGCATTTATTCATATGATCCATGATCATACGTTCAAGACAATTCACAGCGTCATTTACATTCGTGGACTGCGATACATCCTCCCAATCTTCTTCTGCTAAAGCTTTGTGGAAATCTTCCTTTCGATGCTTTCTACAATCCCGAAATTCAACCTTTCGGCGCATAGGTTTTAGTTTCGTCCCTGCTGGTAAAATAACCCCCATGTGGTCTGTTTTAGTTAACATGTGGAAAGGTTAACATTTTGAGAACAAATCTATTCTATTTGTAAGGCAGTTATCCAAACATGTGTTACCCCTTGTTGAAAAGTCGACCATTGCATCCCATCCTGATAGTTCCTCAAGGTGTTTTATGTCCAAACTGTTCAAATCCCCTCCACAAACAATTACAGTGTCTGGATATTTGTCCAGAACGTCGTCAGAAATATTTATCAAATAATCCAATAAGTCGCTCTCCAGATAATTGTGCCTAGGTGGGTGATAAAGGCCATATATCAACATGCGGTTTCCTGTAGGTAACAGAAGTGTGACACCAATAAGTTCGTACAAACTGGATCGATAAATATCAATAACTTTTAAGTTGTTCCGAACATATATTGCTACCCCTCCTTTTGCTCTCATATCGCGTCCTTCCCAACTTCTATCTCTTCTAAATATTGAATAATTGTGAATGGTCACCACAGCATCTGGCATTTCAGGTTTCAGGTGACTCTCGCTCACCACACATACATCTATATCGTTATTGACCAAGTCTGCCTCCAGTGCAATTATTATTATTATTATGTTATTATTATTATGTTATTATTATTATTACAATTATTATTATTATTATGTTATTATTATTATTATTATTATTATTATTATTATTATTATTACTATTGCTGCCGAGCGAAGCTCGGCAACCACCTATTCTTGACGACGTTTACAGTTTTTCCTCGTGCCAGATCCCCGCGCGACCTATGTATTTTAGCCAAAGCAAATCTCGATTTGTTTGTCGTTCGATCATTCGGGTCGCATTTTCCGACGTCACATGGTACCTGATTGGCTTAGACGCAAGCGCGGGAAGTTAAGCAAGTTTACGATAACAATCCGATCACTTCCGAAAGTTTTGTTCGGCAAGCCGCAAAAATTCAAGTGTAAACGTGTCTTGATATTACCCACTACCAATAACGCGAAGGTAGGCAGCTGTCACACTAAACGTACCTGGGCAAGACCTAAATTTCAACAAAGGTCATGAGGTTACTGGAGTTTCAGATGTGAAGAAGACTTTGAAGCGATGGAAGGATTTTGTTACAGTCAATTTTGAGCAGTTGGACATTGATGTCATCGATTCCCTTTGCCTTGTGACATGACAAGTTGTTGATTTAATTGAGGAGATAATCGGCAGGCATGGGTGGAATGGTAAATTGGTGGTTTTTAGGGAATCGGTTGTCCACGAAATAGCGTAATTTAAGACATCAAAATCTGGCTGTTGAACTGCTCCGTCAGGAATGACAGCATTGGCAATTTGAGAAAAATGTGGGTTAACGCCAGGTAAAATAAAAGTAAACGCCAGGTAAAGAAAAATTTTACGGTATCAGGCAATAAAGAATAAATGAACTTGCTGTTTTAAAACTGCAATGCATGATTATTCTTTCGACACAAGAAAGAAAATATGAAACGAAAACGTTTAACAAAAATTTTGCGAAGAAAGTTCGAACTTGCCGTTTGCCGTTCCCGAAACGCGAAGCTTAAACTCCCTATTCTCCCAACATCCCCCCGTTCATTACACACCATACACGCATGCGACTCATTTTCTATTTCACAATTATATACAATGTAAAAGCCGTCTGTTACACTTCACACAGACCACTTGAGTGGATGTGACGTCAAATGAACCCAAGAATATTCAGACGTTGGTCAATGTTGGATTCGATAATTTTTTGGGCAGGACTTTATGCGCATCTAGCGTGTAACCTCACGTTCCTAGAGCCATTTTCACTCGGTCACTCGTTGAAAATTAGGCTCTGGGTTAGAAGACTAAAGGGAGAGATATGATTGGCTTCTCAGAGAACTGCTATTTCGCAGAATTTGAGCAGTTTTCGCTAGGGAAAATAATTCTATCAAAATATGTTAACACAAATACTTCGTTTCTTCGTAACATTTCTCTGTCAAAATTGTTACGGGTGTTAAGGAGTCCAAATTCACGAGTACGTGCTTTAGAAACAACTGCAAGTTTTCGTGCACTTCCGGTTCCGTGTATCCGAGGGCCAATGAAGGTCGCGCTCGGCTGAGAGGCCCTGGGGGTGTAACGGGTTATTCCAGATAACATCCATACCGGTTAACCCCCCACCCATTCAGATCTCCTAATGGCCTTACTATTATCAGAAACAAATTATTCTCGCCTCCCCCTTTGGAAGGCAGAGATTTCTTCTGTCATGGGAGAAGTGTGGATCTTTTCTGGAATGACCCAATTTATATCAATTTTTGTCATGGGGAGATCGCTGGTACTCAATGGATTAATATATCCTCAAATCTCAGTCTAATTTTCATTGTTTTTATACATGTATCTGTGTCCTTAACTGCCTCTTGATGTGTACTTGGGAACTCTTTTGCTATTCAGTTCTAACGGTATCGATGCATCATATGTTAATTAAAGACTAGGGATGAGCCGATCGACTAGGGATGAGCCGATTACTAAAGACTAGGGATGAGCCGATCACTGAAATTGCCGATTAGATTAATCGGTGGCCGATATTACGAAATGATCGGCCGATTAATCGGCCAGAGCCGATTATTTCCATTTACACATTTACCAGTAGGTGTTAGTTGTTCAGGTGAACAATGACACTTGGGAAGCTAATGTAGCAAAGCACTTTTAAAGCTGGATACAAATGAAAAGTTTTCCATTTGTTTTTCATGTTCTATTTTGTTTCGTGTAATCACTGTAATGGTTGTCCATGCGGTGTGGCACACAACGTTTTCCACTACGAGGAAATCCAGCTTAACACACATAATCCAGCTAAATGGCCATGTATAGTATAAGTGTCAATTTTCTCACTAATTAATAATTGCATTTCCGGTGAGATGAATGCAAGATCTTATTTGTACGTATTTGTGTAGCAGCTGCATGTCATTCGTGAAAAGATTGTTAAACATGTGCAAAAAAACAAACACAGTGAATACACAGATTTTCATTTATTTCTAATAGAAAAAGAAATTGGTCAATAATCGGCAAATGGCCGATAATACAGAAATAATTGGCTGATTACCGATTATTAAAAATTGGCCGATATCGGCAGATTAATCGGCTTGGCCGATTAATTGGCTCATCCCTACTAAAGACTACTTCAGACCACAACAAGCTTAATAAAATATAACGCAACAATATTCCATATTCATTTACATATATTTTCTATAATATTTACATCTGCTGTATATCGCCAGTTGTTCAAAACTCGATAGTTGTGAAGAAACCTCCAACAAATATAAGTTACTTCGTAAGTATGGAGAAAGTAGTACCTACCAAAATAAGTGTATAATTATACACTGAAATTCCCAATTGCTTTCATTTCTACACAGCTGAAGAAGATTTTTAGCACTTTATTTGCTTTGTTAACCCCAACTAAGGTTTGAACAACTGGCCGTTATAATACTGTGGTTCAAACACTTCAATAGTAGGGGTGCACCGGATTTGGAATTTTCAAATCCGGCCGGATCTGGATTTACCGGATTTGGACAAAAATTCCGGCTGGAATTGAGATAAACCGGTAATGGGGACAATTGGGGGATAAATCAGTATTCAAAATGGCGGTTTATGTTCTTTACTATTTTTAGTTAGTGTCAGTTTAGATTTTTGATTGTGTTTAAACCTTTTTTAAATATCTTTTTGTTAATAACTTAATATTTTATAATAATATAAGTGTTTTTTAAACTTTAAAGCTGCCGAATTGATGGTTTATCCCATTCTTGGTGAATTTTTTAAGGTGAAAACAGAAATTTAAATCCGGCCGGATCATTGTGTTCATGACAACATTTATAAAAATATGATACGCAATAAGAATTAATATTTCCAAGTTTTAAAAGGCATGAGTGAGTAAAATTGGCAATTTTGTCATGCAAATAATAAACAAGTAATCATGTGGTGATGTTGCTCGTACTGTACAATTAAGAATTGTACAATCTTTAAACCTGAATTGTACTCGAGATGATCGCCTCTATACATAATTTTTATTACCTCTATATACATATCCCTGCATCAGAGCAGAGTGCATATATTATGATACGAGTAGTATAGGACATAAAACATGACCATGAATGAACATGTAAAAGTTGTCTTTCAGTATGCTATGTTTTTAAAAGAAAGGTGGACTAAAATTATATGGTTAGGTTACAACGCTAAAATTCTTCTAAAATCTATGCTACATGAAATGTACGTCATACTATAGTACAGCATCGGCAAACTCGCCGTCGACCTCCACCAATGCTTGGTGGCGGCGTTACGGGAGCGAAATACGCATGGACTCTTAAATTGGGTAGATGCATCTGAAAAAATATATTAAATGTTATATAACACCTCATTAAATTCAGGAAATTTAATTGACTGATTATGATCACGTGATATACGGAATTCAAATTCCCATTTTGCTACTGTGCAATGGTACAAAAACTATTGCACGCTCAGCCCGTGCAATAGTTTTTGTACTTTTCAACTTTTTAACTTTCCGCCGTTAAAATGGGGGAAATTTAGTGACAAAGCCATTTAAAACTTGTTTATTTTATTTTTAAAAGTTCTTGTCATATAAATTCACAAATAAAAGATTTTTTTAAAGAGCGCCACCTCTTTTCTCTCCATTAGGTTTAGTTTTCTTCATTTAGAATACTTCGAAAGACTATTAGACAATTTTTGTTTGAAACTCGGTTCTCGCCGCAGCCTTGTAGGGGGAATAAAAATATCGTATTACCCGTGGGCAATACGGGAAAATCCTGCCTCTTCAGCAGCCAATCAAATTGTGAAATTCACCAAAACAAATGGTTGCTGCAAAAAAGGGTTTTAATATGAAAATAGTGCCAGAATGTTGTCTATATTGATTTCCTTTCCACACTATTACGAACTCACTGTGCATTTAATATACGAAAACTACATATTCCGTGTAACATATTCCACAGTAACAATACTGCTCATGGAGCGTGGCAATCACATATTCAATCATCGATGTACAAATAGTTCAAATGTAATAAAGTGGTAGTGCTAAACTTACCTTAAGTCTACGGATTCCACCACGTGTGATTAACTGACAATCATAGAGCTCTATTCTTTTCAACGATTTGCAGTCCCTATGAAGAAAATGAAAGTATTTACAAAAATTTTTTTTCCCATACACGCAAAATGATGAATGAGTAATGCGGCTATACGATGTAGTAAACATAATCACTGGACATAGTAATGTTTCATAAATCCAACATTTTTCCAAAACATGTACTGTTTCTTTTTTGCGTTGCCTTCTCTGACTATCAAATACGTCTATGTTGTTCAAGGTCAGCAGCTGGTTCTTCGTTGATGAAAACAAACATCTTATTGGACACCATGAGGAAATTGGGATGGCTTTGTGAATCGAGAAGATAAGAAATATACTTGCATTCCGCTCACTTTACCGGCAGGTCGTAAATAAGTGTTTTAGTTGTCGCATAAAATGTCCATTTACCATGAAAAGGAGAAAGCTGTTCTCATGAATTGCTGTTTAATTACACCTCCCTTCTTTTTGTGCCGCAAAGTCTACTCAACGTATAGCCATGCAGTGAACTATATACATGGAAGGCTGACTTCAGTCAGTGACGTAATAAAAAAGTGAAGCCAAAGATGGCGAATTTTGAAGGCATTCTTGCGCGTCATTCTCAGTCTCCTTACCCGCGCGGCCAAATATTTTTTATATTTTCATGGCGGGAAGTGATAGGGCCGCGACTCTCTGGTTCCGTTTCATACCTAATTTTAGTGTGCAGTGATAACCAATTTGTGCACTGATAAAAATGAAATGTGCAGTGATAAAATTTAAAATGTGCAGTGATAAAATTTGCTGTGATAACTGATTGTTAATTTTATGAAGACAATGAGCCGAAAAACTGAACTAAAAACTCGTCTTGTCACTAGAAAGTATTAATAATCAAAACATTTTGAATGAGAATAACTTGAATGAAAGTTGAAATAATAACTGCCAAACTATCGAACGTCAGCACTATAATATTATACTTAAGGCTCATCATATGAACAAAGTCTCCCATCAAAGATCTCTTTATGAGCTTGGATGTTGGAGTGAATGATACTTGTGTAGTGTATAATCTTCAGGATTCTACGTACTAGATAAAACATGAGCAGCCGATCTTTATCTGATATACAAACTCGAGCCGAAGGCGTGAGTTTATAGATCAGATAAAGATCGGATGCGAATGTTTAAAAAGCGACCCATCTTATGAGCTCATTGGCGAAGTAATTTTAAAAATAAATATTGTCTAAGCCGAGAAAATCAAAGTTAAAGTTTATGTAAATCAGGACAAATGTGCATCCGATTTACAAACATTGATTAAACATTCATTTCTTTTGTATTTTCCTCATGAATTGTTAATGAGTTTTTTAAAGAATGATACACGCACATTGAAAAAAGGCCCTTTGAGAGAGGCTAGATTACAAAATTTTCTATGGGTGCATGCCCCTGGAACTCTTTCACAGTTTGTCACATCTAAGCCGCCTTCTTATTCGCCAATACGAAAATATTTCGTTCCTGCAAGCATATGATTATCAAACTATGTTGTCATAGAAAGTCGTAACAGCAGGTGCTGTCAAGGCCGCCCAGAAGGAGGGGGCAATTCGCGCTGGATCCCAGTTAAAGGTGGCCCAAAAAAACAATTACATTGAAATATACATATAGGCATAACTGCCAACAAACTTCCAGAATGCAGGATTTGGCCATTTCTGGGAGCTGAGATTTCAACATTTTCCCGGGGAGAATGCTCCCCGTTCCTCTGAATCATGAGGGGAATCAGGAGGGGCCACAACTCAATTTTTGCAATGGGCTCCCAAATTTCCTTGGGGGGCTCTGGGCGCTTTGCAGTGCATGTTGATTTTGGGATCATTTTATATATCAATTGTAGCCTGTCTTTTGGTTACACATTGTGAAAGTGTTCACAAATTTTGAGGGCGTGACTTCCGCTCGGCTAAACTTTGCACAACAATGTGCAGTGATAAAAAATTCTTAAAATTAGGTATGTTCCGTTTTTCTTCATTTTAAAAGAGCAAAAAAGGAAATTAACTTCATTTATTTCATGAAAACCTGATTTCCTTCATTTAATCGATCTGTCTACTGCATTTTCCCACTGTATGTGTGAGTAACTCACATTAAATTTTTCGTTGCGAATTCAACAACTAATTCAAACAGTAATTTTGACAGTTGTGCTATTTTAAATTCCCAGGCACCTAAAATCTTTTGTCCTTAAAACAATGTCGATTTCTTGGGAAATGCCGAGGTTGCGTTTTTTTTATACACCCTGTATTTTAGACAGGGCCGCCGAGAGGGGGGGGGGGCAGGGGGGGCAAATTGCCCTAGGTTGCTGGGGGCCCCTGAAAATTTTTTGTTGGGCCCCAGTCTTTTTTGTGTGTTAAATATTTCCGCCCAAAGGACAAGATATCTGTTTTCTTGGGCTAAGTACCGAAATTTGGCATAAAAAAATGAGATAAAGTCCCTGGAAAGCAATAGCAACGTACTTGTCCGGAAAAATTTTTTACCCCTAAAATGGTACACTGATCGAAAATTTTTTGGCGACAGAGGGGGGGTGGAGGTTGTTCTCCGGAAAAAATTTTTTCCGGAAAATATTTTTTTGTTAGGGGCCCCCCCCAAAAAAAAATTGCCCCGGGCCCCCGCCAACCTCACGGCGGCCCTTATTTTAGACAATGTAATTCAATTCGCATCAAAGTGACCAATGCACGAATGTGTAAACATGGGAGATTTTACATTTTACAAATGTTGCCATGTGTTCAGTCATGGTCTATTGAGCAAATAATTTTCTTCATACCGATAAGTTCATTAATTGTATATGTTCATTAATTCTTTATCTATCAGAAAACCATTTAAGACAATATATCGGAGAAGCAGACGCGGCCTGATCACCCATGCAAACGTGACTAATTATGGAATTTGTGAAAATTTAGGTTATATCTTTAACACAAAATTGTGAAAAATACAACTATAGGTCCATGGCAGGAATCCAACCTGCGGTCACGGACAACTAGATTATGTAGCTCAGTTGGTTAGGCACTGCATTACAATTCCAGTCAGGGACAAATAGTTGCATTTTTGCCGCCATTCCTGGTTAGGTTTAATAAGTGTATATAAATTTCCACTATATAATTTCCATCTACAAGACCCCAAAAATCTTTAATAGTTCAACCGTTAATTAACCACAAAACACACCTTAACTCGTAGCGCTGTCCCTTCGGAAAGTTAGCTGTCCAGCAAGGGTAGCAAAACAAATTGAAACAAATATATTTGATTTTGGAAACGTTTCGTACGTTTCAGGCATTTTTACTCGTGTTTTTCACTCAAAAACAACAAAATAAGACAAAAAGTTGTATCTTTTCTTCACGTAAATCCAGTACGTGCTTTCATGGCGTGGAACTTTTTTATGGCAAAAAGGCGCAGGCGCATGCGTATAAAAATCTTGGGCACAATTTTTGCCGAGTGAGACATCTGGTTGTATTTCTAATCTGTGACATATGCCAAATATTCCTACTAAATTGGATAATAATGAGTGTTTGTAGTCTATACAAGGCACATTGTGACTTTAAAATGCCATTGATGAAGGTACTAGGCTGGAATGTAGAAACCTTGAGCCGTAAATGTAATTCGTTCGGGGATTGCACTCATTCACTGACACTAGAAAAGCGAGGTAAACCCTAAAGTCTGAAATTATACTTGGTTGTTGGGAGCAACAACCTTCAAATGGTAATGACATTGGCTATGATTTCAACATAGCTTTTGAATCTGTCCCGAAAAACATGTCGACTTAAATTTACCCGCACACTATAAGGTGCTCGTCTTCGAGAAACCTCAGTGAAACGTACCTCAAATGGTATAGCGCAGTGTCTGTTATCGATGGGCAATTGTCTAATTCCAAAACCTCGAGGTATTCTTCAGCATTATGTCCTGCACTTAATCTGTGAATACCGTCATCACTGATCTGTTCACAATGAGACAAACTCTGCAAATGTTTGAAAAAATGGAAATGTTTGAAAAAATTGTTTCTTTCTGTAGGTTTATTAGTTAGCTAGTTGTGCAAATTATAGAATGTAAGTTAGCTTAGTTTGTAAGTTAAAATGAATCAAATTTTCGATTCTGTATATGGTGCCATTTGTATCTGACCACCTATCGGCCTCAAATTGCAAAACACTTTTTAAACAAAATTCTATAAAGGAAGTTACTTTACAGTTTTGACGATTCTTTCAAAAAGGACAAAAAAATTTTCTCCACGTTTGGGAGAATATCAAATTTTCCCACTTGTAATCTCTAGACGGGAATATGAATTCCTAATCTTCCCTCCGCCAATATTTTGCAAAGGAATTTTAAAGACTTGAAATCGCACAATCTTACCAGTTGACGAAGATTTGAACACCAAGTGGAAAGGTTAGTGAGGGTTGCATCTGTAATCTGAAATATATAAAAGAATATCAATTCCGTTGAATTCACCAAAAGTTCGGTAAAAAAGATAACCCCGCTTTATCTCTTTTAGTGCCACAATAAGAACAGACCAGTCGCTGTTAAGAGATTATCAGTTATTATTAGAGATCTACTCTAATTGACGTCTTCCTTAAAATGATAAATTTATGTCTGGAGTAAGCCATGCTGACAACAAGGACCGTTTCAGAGACGTCTGGTCCGAGGTAAATGAAGCTGGTCAAGTCAAGTAGAATACAACAAACAACTGTGCTAAGTTATTTCTACAAGAACGAAACTCTAGTTCAAAGTCTAGTTGAATGTTTTGAAAAGTTTATAAAGAGATTTTCAGATTTTCTGTATCTCGAAATCCGCCTTATAAACCTCATATGTTATTCCTGTATCAACTATGAATCTTTAAAAAAAATTCAGAAAAATTGACCAAAGGGAAAAAAGATATTGTCTTCTAATCGTGAAATTGAACAATAAAATTACAAAAGGTAAAACGCCACCGTTCCAACTTGTTTATATATCAGAAGCACAAGACTTCTGATCATATTGCACTGTCTTTAGTGTATTCAATATAAATTTGGTTGAAATGGATGATTCTATATTGACATCAATCAGACTTATTGCCTAGACCCTTGGAATTCTGAAAGAAATAATTTTACACTTATGCATATTGCTATGGTGGTAATCAAATCGAAACATGTTTGCTTGCAACGAGGGACCCAGAGTTGCAAAAAAGCTGCGGGCACGCGGGCATTACCCGCGAGGAAGGTTTACCATCAACAGTCGCTAACATCGAAAAAGTAAAACAAATAAATCATGAATAGGCAGTTGAGGCTGACAAGTTGTGGTGGTACTATTGTGATATAGTACCTACAACATATGACTATGACATTGGAGAATACTGAGAAGACAATAACTGAAAATATTCTGTAAAATTAAAATGTATAAGTGTCAAGCATCAGAGGCGCCTTAAACCATTGCACCGCAAATAACAGGAGGCTATTACTAAGAGCTATTCATCATGGTCACAATAAGAAGCTCACATTGAACATTATTATATTATTCAGAGATTATTTGATTACATGATTCCAATATTTTTAGAGAAAAATTAATAGTTATAAATGAAATGAACCATCATTGCTGTAGCAACTAAACGTTGTAATAATTATATAAATATGGCCAAGGTGAAATGTTGAAATGCCTGACGAAAATAATACAGCTTGGTTACTGAGGTGTGTAGCTGTCATACATATTTAATACAGATCGACAAAATGTATCAAGGTTCTATAATCGAAATCATTGTTTACATGGCTGATACCTACACCGTCAATTCCCACAAACTATAAGATAACCACAAGTATATGGCAGGATTGGCAGCATCTGTTATAGAGATTATATTGCCATTGCCATTGATTTTCAATCATTCCAAACATTGCCATTGATTATAAACCGCAATGCAGGGCACTATACTGCATGGTTTAAATTTAGCACTTTGCTTCGGAAACAAGTGAGAGCGCTGCCTCGCTGATTGTAAAATTGGGCGATTGGGTCACACTTCTAAAGACCTAAACACTCTCAAATGCCTTTCAAAACCACAAGTATATAGAAACATCAAATACCACCTCTGGAATGTTGTTACCATGGTTTTACTGCTGACCTCTATATAATATGTGTACAGGCATAAAATCAACAACTTCAGTTGATATCGACAGGAAGGTTGTGTTGCCCACTATGAACAAGTTGTCAACAATGTTGTTGCAAGTTTTGTTGACAACTTTTTCATAGTGGGCAGCACACCCTTGTTCAGGCCTGTCAATATCAACCGGGAACAAGTTGTTGATTTTCTCAATTTTTTACACGTGTACCGCTGTGCTTTTTATTACAGATTCAGAAACCATCACATGACTGTATTTTTTTATATTCTTTTATATTCAATATATCATATAGATGTAGACGTATAGTAGGTAAGGACTGTCCAATTTGTCCAAAGTATAAATATATTATACGGCAAGTTATATATTAGAATCATGTACTGCATTTAACGACACGTCTCTTTCGAACTTTATGCTTTCAGAATCAGTTAAGTTTATATACTCTAGCATATTGCTATTTGATGAAGCAATATTTTAGTATTTATTCAATTTATTTTGAGGAAGGTTTGAAAACTTTAAATTTTACCCGGAAGAAATTTGAACAGGTTTTGCAACTCTGGGGACCCAGCGATCACAGTAAGAACACTGACATTTTCCTACATGAACGCATTCTACATTTGCGAAGAGTAACCAAACACTGCCGTTGATGTGAGTAGTAATATGCTTAGATTAAATAAGAATGAAAGGGCACAAGCGGATTTGGCCGTCATGCACAATACCTCCCGTGAGCATCCCTAAAACTTCCCCAATACAATACTATCATGTACTGAATAGTCACTCAAATTGACAATTTATTTATTAATCAAAACAACCAAAACATATTGGTTGTTTTAACCAATTTTTTGATTAAATTAAAACGACCCATTTCAAACCGGTTGTCTCAGATGCATCCAAACGACCACTTTTTTTGTAATTTTAACCAGTTTGTTTTACAGTGTGTAGCTTCCTCATTAGATCCCCAGAATTATTGCTACTGAACAGTTAACGGCATTGTGGAAATATTGTGCATGGCTTATTTGGCCTTATATAATTTTGAAACGTATGTGCATAACCACGCAGTTAAGAAAATTTGGCAAAAAAACATACCATTACGCATTCCTCCAAATCCATTTTTTCTAAATTATGACAGCCCTACATATAACCAAGCAAATAATTAAGCAAAACGTTACAAGACAATTGCTATACTCTCTTAATTAAACTTAACATTCCTTTTGTCATCAGTTTGTACCTGATTGCTTCTAGTGACATATCGTTAAGATTGGAATAAACATTACCAATCGAACATTTTGCGACCGGATGGCGTTTTTTTGTCCTGATGCATTACGTGTATTTCTTTATTTATTTAGCTTTGCCAACTAGGGCAGGGTCACCACAACAGCATATGCCAATTACTGTGGGCCCATTTACCCCACCCTGTCAACTTTCCCTGTGGGAGGAAACCGGAGTACCCGGAGAAAACCCACAACTTTCGGTATAGCGTTGACTTTTTACTCTTTTCGCATAAAGACTGGCTTTGAATCGCATTGGGAAGGTTTTTGCTGGGATTTGAACCTGCGGCCTTAGAGGTGAAAGGCAAGTGCGCTAACCACTTCGTCACCGAAGCCCCACAACTGATGATACAATCCTGACGACTAGTGATATTTTCTTCAATCTTTCGTTCCGACCAGAAATTCGTTTGAAACGACATGTAGTACGAGACAAATTAATATCGGTGTCACTTTGAACTAGTCTGTTTCCATCAAATTATAACGAAGTTGCAGCGTACATATTAAAAGAGGTAAGCACATTTATTTCATGAGCTCTTCATCCTCACTTCCAGTAAGGAGAATCATTGTTGTCATTTCCAGAAACAAACATTATAAACATTTTATTACAGGTAATTAATGTCACTCTAAAATGTCACTGTTAACGTCACTTGTTCAAGATAAGTGATTCATTGTATCCCTTTTATTACAGCTGAACGTGGCAACAAGCGACATTTTAAGAAACTCTGATTAATCATCCCAGCTAAGCATGACGGAAGGAAGCTGTAAGTTGCTTTCGAATCAATTGAAGAAGGCACTGGAAAAGATTTTGAAAATCCATAGGTCATAAAATGAAAATTGTATGGACATTTATTGGAAATAGAATGGATTTTGGTTAACCATAATAATTGTATATTTCTATAGTATGGATATAGTATGGTAATAGTATGGATATACTGTGGATTTAGCGGTGCAATTGCAAATTTCGTAGTATGAATTTCACTTTTTTTTTCCAGTGAGGAATAGTGGATTTTTGACATTCACATTCCATCGATATTTTTATCTACTGGAAAACAACCAAGCATTATTTTAACCATACGTAGGTGTGATCAGTTTAGAGCTAGCCATGCATATATAGCAACAGGTCATGCAATGCAAATGTTTAATGACTTCATTATTCATACTTATAGAAATGTATTGTCTTATTTAGATGTACGTTTATTAGCATAGCATGATCAGTTGCCATGGCTAGCTTCTCCACTGGGTGTGATTTCATGAAGCTCTGTGCTACAATGCCGAAGAAAATGCATTGACAAGGAGACATGTGAACACGTTTCGCAAAGAATGATAGGTGCAGAACTGAAATCAAGAAAACAATTTAGGCTTAGAAATTCGTTCAAAGAGACGCGAGTTATCTACTGAAAAATTCGAACAAAATATACCAATTATATAAAAGCTGTGAATTTCAGTCGAAATAAACTAGATATCATTGTCAATGCGTTATTGCAAAACAACATCATTGACAAATTTGAATTTGTCGGTTTCAAATTTGTTGGTTATTTGCCTGTAGATAAAAATTATCAGTGGATACAAGAAGTTGTTAAATCCGCTATTTCGTCAAAACAAAATCACTCACTCCCATAGCCGTCATTTGGTTCGAAACTTTGACAGCAAGTTACAGTCTATTATACTGTCATGCTTAGCCGCGTCGCAATAAGTAGACATGTCTATAAGTTATTAGGTAAAAATTCTAATAAAAATCATCTTACCTTCGCCAATTTACTAAAGCCAGCATCAGTCAATTGGGAACACTGCGCTACTTCTATAGTCCTATTTCAACAAAATAAAAAATCTAGTGGTTCATGAAGCGTAAAAGATTATATCATCAAATAAACTTAAAAATGCTATGAATTTTTTTTAAACATGCCGTTACATCGATGGAGGATATATTATAAACAATTTTTAAGGTAAGCGATAAGCAAATACACTATTTCCTTCCTTACGCAGTGCTTTTTCATTGCTGAAATGTAAATATTTTCGTCTTAGTTTGTAAATTCGTCATTGATGTTGTTGTTTAGCAACATCTATGCATTCAGGATCTAAGTTCAATCACGCACAGATATAGAGTACACATATACTACGTAAACGCAATATTTCAGTGGTCTATCAGAGCAGTTCGCCAAATTAAAACTGCACTCGTTGAAGGCAAAACATTTCCCCACAACTACAGGCACATTATAACGTCTCCAAGAGAAATAAAGCTTCGCGAGAGGAAAGATTGTGTTTCGTAGCAAAATAAGCCATGTTTGCCGTCTAGGCACAAGTTAATCCTGCCAGGCCAAAATCTTGTTTTATCAGTATCGAACAATATTATACACGTTTTCAAAATTACGCGAGCTGCCTGGAAATATGTCAGTTTTATGTCACGCAAACTGCTGAAAATAACGTTCACAAAAGATTGTTTATTATAAACCGTATTTTATAGGTGTTCGGAACTCTGCGCATGCGTAATAAGCGAAATATGTCCCACAATGATCACACCGATCAAGTGTCACGTACATAAATTTATTATATGACAATGACGCGATTTTACCAAGTAAGGTCATGAGAACACGAAAAATCTGAGAGCGGATTACACGGTAAAAAGCCGTATTGCCAAAAAGTGACAAACCACTGTGACAAACACAGTACCGAAAAACACTAGGTCAAAGCCGACTCCCTGACTCGAATATAATGTTCAGTTACGAACACTTAAACAGTAATGAAATAACGCTATAAAACTGCAAGAGTAAAACAGCAAACTTGCGAGCTGTTTGTGGTATTTATTTTTAAATTAGTTGAGCAAAATAGCAGCAAAAATGCTATAAACAAAAGTTCGACCTTCTAAATGAAATTCAAAAACTAGTTTTCAACGAAAACAAATCATGATAACTTACTTGAACATTTTTGAAGTAATTAGACCGTTTGGATGTAATATATTAGGCTCGTTCAAAGCTTCAGTCATTGTTGCGCCTTAAACTGCATTTTTCTCTTCCAGAATCGCCAATTTGAAAAGTATTTTCGAAATTATTGGTTACAACGATAAAGAGTTAAAGAAATCTGTTGTTTAGGTACTATTTCTTCACTTAAGGAGGCTCCCTACAGTAGCATGCGGGATGTTCGCGGGACCAGTACGTGGACTATCCCACGCAACTGCACTGACAAAAATTGAAGGTTTCTAATGAAAAAAAAAGCGTTGAATAATACTTCGTTTTGAGTCAGTGCCGAATCAATTGCTAGTCTCCCTCGCAGCCGCTCTTTGTGTCGAGGTTTCTCCCCACGAGTGGCTGCTCACTCGAGCACAACATTCCCCTTTCCTGAAAACAACCAATCACAGTAATGCTTCTAAATTTCCGAAACATGACCTTGGACTTATTAGGATATTTATGTCTCTAAATTTATTTAGATATTTATGTCGCTAAATCTGATTGGCTAACGTAAGACAAAGGGAATGGAATATTGTGCTTGAGTGAGTCGCCGCTCGTGGGGAGAAACCTCGACATAAACAGCGGTTGCGAGGGAGACTAATCAATTGCGAGTCTATACCAGTGGCGTGCTGGGTACTATTTTTCCGGGGGGGCCAATGGGTTGTCAACCAATATGCGCCCCTAGGTTCGAGCGCCGTAGGTTCGAGGTTTGTCTAGGGGGGTCCGGGGGCATGCCCCCCAGGAAAATTTTTGAATTTAGAGTCTCTGAAATGCCATTTCCTTGACTTTGGGGGAAGACTTGACAGAAATCTGATGGTCA
The DNA here is from genome assembly GCA_902702795.2 of Paramuricea clavata. Taxonomy (NCBI): domain Eukaryota; kingdom Metazoa; phylum Cnidaria; class Anthozoa; order Malacalcyonacea; family Plexauridae; genus Paramuricea; species Paramuricea clavata. Next base: position 44,650 of record CACRXK020000338.1, read on the forward strand.
GAAAACGGCATTATAACGTGTCGAAATTTGAAATTTGGTTTGAATTTAGTAGTAGTACTTCAAGCGATTAATCTAATCCCAATTCTATTCTCTACTGATCTAGTAATCTGAATACATTTACAACTTTCACACCCACTTTCAAAATTCGGCGCCCCCTTTTCATTTTTGCGCCCCCCAAGAATTGCCAGCTGGGGGGGCCGTGGCCCCCCGGCCCCCCCTGCCAGCACGCCACTGGTCTATACAGCAATTCTACATATGATACGAATATCATGCGCTAGACCAAAAATAGCTACGAAACAATGTTTTTTAATTTTTTAAAAATATACACTGTCAAATGTAAAACACTTGCAAGATTGTACACAAACGTTTAATAGACGTGTATAAAACTCGTTAATAATTCATGAAGAAAATTCAAAAGAAATGAATGTTTAATCAATGTTTGTAAATCGCATAAAGATTTGTTCTGATTTACATAAACTTCAGCTTTGATTTTCTCGGCTTCGACAATGTTTATTTTTAAAATTACTGCGCCAAACGAACTCATAAGATGGGTCGTTTTATAATCTAAGGCTGTTACAGCTCATAGATTGAGTAAACGGCAGGGTTCAATTAGCTTCAACCTTATAGAAGTTTTGTGCTTTCATCGATTTGATCCTTCACACTATTTCTTGGCTGTCTATGGCATTCAAATAAATCGAAAAGTTGACAAAAACAAATATTACCACTCAATTTTGCTGGATGAAAGCTCGTTCTGCGCCTACAATCATTATTTTACTAGTCAGCAACGCTTTTATCGGGGAATTTCTCGAGTTACACGAGGTTTTTTTACAATTTGAGTTGCATTTTACTCATTATTTACTCAAATTTTGACCACAAATTTTAAATTTAGTAAATTTTATATATTTCAAATTTAAAAATTTTTTTTACAGTGGAAATCTTGTTATAAAATTTTCGCTTTTAAAACAAATCGCACTGTAAAGAATTTTATTAAATTTTCACAATAGTTGCAGGGGATCACGCTCTATTGATATGAAATAAAAAAGATAGGTCACCAGATTTATTTTTCAGATAAAGACAATTTTGTGGCTAAAATTAGCCGGTTTTATAGGCCATGTTGCTATGGCAACAATGACATTGTTAATGTTCTAAATGTTCCACTGATGTTAAATATTGCCTCCAAGTGGAAACGAATGCACGACCTGCATTAATAGACCTGTACAGCAGAGATGTTGGGCAAATAGGGTCAACTGTAGGGAGCCTCCTTAACTCGCCATTTTTAACAACTTTAAATCGGCATATTTCATACAATCAACTCAAAACAGTTGGTTGAGGAACTTGATTGACAGGTTTTCGTTGTTTGTGATATTTTATCCAATCAAATTCAAGAAAAAACGACGTCAGTGTTATGTTGTTCCTAATTTGGTATGCAACTTCGTAACCTGTTTCAGGATATTTATTTTCATTGCATCTGAAAATCTGAAATTATTTGCACTAAACGCATGCAAATCCTTACAAAAGACAAGCAAATCTATATTTTTGAGGTTTGTCATATTATAAAAATCCCATTGAAAACTTTGACATATATTCCCGCCGAGCATTTTACTCGTTTCCCGCACTTTTCTTCGCCCTTACAGGGCTCGGAAAATACGTTCGAAACTCGTAAATTATTCGGCCGGATCATATGTCAAACCATTCAACAAGATATATATGTACAAACGTGTTTTACAGTCTTATTGATGTAAAAGTGAGCGTCATTTTAGCTAAATTCTCACGTTTCTGACAGCGAAAACAACAGAAAACGACCCATTTTAAACCTCCGGCATGCCATCGCCAGAGTATAAACAATGCATACTGTAAATATCGCCAACACATACCTAAGATGTGGACAGCCCTCACCAAGCGCCTGTAATGAAGCATCGGTGAGATGAAGGCATCCTGATACACACAGAAACTGGACATCTGAACAGTTTTCACCAACAGCTTTTATCGCTATGTCTGTTAGAAGCTAGAAAATAAAAAAATTTAATAAAACAAATCATTAATTAAGGAAAAATAACACGAGGGAGAATGCTCGCAAGCTTTTCTTCGTGAATGCGCAGACCCCTAACGAAACGTGTTTCTGCTTATTACAGCGTAGGCTTCCGCGCATAGACGGATTTTCACATTTATTACTGGGGTGGTGCCAGAAATTTTAGGGGGGTGAGCCGTGAGCAGGTGACTGAAGCAAGACAAAGTGTCACCAAACCCCAGTAAGGTCTATATTCTAGGGGTGGAGCACTAGAGCCGCGAGGGGGAGTCTAGAGAGCGGAAAACAAAGTATCCCAGCAAAAATTTGAAAAAAATCATGATTTCTAGCTTCGAAAAAAGTTTTTTGAAGTGGTCAATTTGTCATATCAATGGATTTGGCATGTCCGATTGTCTGTTGAGACTTGATAGAGTTAAAGACTTAAAGTGAAATGAACCTGTAAAAGTGTAAACCCAATAGGCCAATACACAATATGCTTTTACTTTTATAAAATCATTGACATTGTGTTGTTTGAATCCGAGTACAATTTATGATGCAACTCCGATGTAAATAATATTTGGGGCGTAAAGATTAAATCTAGGCAAGTCTATTTCCTAAAAGAATAAAAACTAAAAATAGTGTTCGTAAAAATTCCAAACGTTCCTTGCGTGCAAGCTATTCGCATGACAAGGCACTGCAAACTCTATTCAGGGAAGATAATAGAGTTTCAAAACGTTACAATTGCTCCAATAAACCAGTGAATGCAAGCGAAGAGTGATTAGTTTCAGAGTATTGCACTGTCTTTTTCTGTTTGAGTGTACTCCTACGTTTATTTTGTATCATCAACACTCTGCACGTTGGAGTGGACTATTTATTATTTATTATGCCGAATGTTGGGGGGGTTGAAAATTTTTTTGGAGGGGTGGACATTTTGTTTGAGGGGGTTATAGCTAATATTGGGGGGGGGGTGGCCCCCCCCCCCCAGAAAATCCGTCTATGCTTCCGCGGCTATTTCTACAAGCCACAAGGAATGGGAAATTGGGGAAAGGAATTCGAGAACGGAAAACCCCGAAAGAGTAAAAGCCGGAATCCCCGAGGTATATTCGGGATACTAAAGGCCAGGATATTAAAAGCCAGAATCTCTGACTAAAAGCCAGAATTTCCAAAAGTTCAAAAGTTCATAATCATATATTCACAAACCGTTTGTAAACAATGAATTTGATTTGCTTCTTTTAGTTCAGGGGCCAATCATGCAGAGGTTTTGTTTACAATCCAGCTGATGAATTTCAATGTGAACTTTTGAACTTCACAACGAAGTTGGGAACGAAGTTCGCAACATTTAGGGAAAAAGTATGTGAAATGGACTGTACCATTATGCACTTGCATGGTTATGACTACATTAAAAATGCCTCAATTTTGAGACGTTTTTAAATCGGCAAACAAACTTAAAATGCACGTTTATCTGTAAAATAATGCTAAGATGAAATGATTTTAGATGGTACGCCAAAAGAAATTATTTTAGATGGACGTCTGAAGTTTAATGCTGGTAACTGTATATACCATGGAAAATGAAGCTAAACCTTTTGAACCCTTTTCATTGCAAATACGGCACTTAGAAAACTCAGAAATCCCAAGAATAATGTAAAGGTCAGAGGGGCTGGTAGGTTACAGACCACCTGGCGGGGAACTCAAGCCACCAGGCGGGGAAAAATTACCATTTTGTCATCGAAGAAAGTACGGTTTTGGAACGAACGTGTTCTGCAATGCTGTTGAACACACTATTACACACCATTCTATTATGTTGCAAGGTAACCAGCTAAAATGCAAGAAATTCTGGTTCGGGGCTCAAAATTCAACATTTTTTTTCCAAACCCTCCTAGGTTGAACAAACAGAATTAGGAACGTTTAATATCCATAACTGAGCTGTCCTGTGGGCAACCTTAGCCTTGTCGTCAAGTCCGGTTAATTCTTAGACTTGCTCCAAGTCTCTCTTTCATTGTCATATAGTATCGATCCACTATAGTGTACATTACATGACGTAGCACGGAGAAGCGGAGCGAGAAAGAGAGACTTGTCAACTTCGGAAAATCTCGGTTCAAAACTGAACCGAAAATGCAAGACTTGCTTTAATTGTTTTCCTTCAATTTCTTTCTGTATTATTTACTATAATGGAACTCATGTTATTTACACTGTGCTAGATCAATACATAACACACTGACAGAAAACAATTAAAGCAAGTCTTGCATTTTCGGTTCAGTTTTGAACCGAGATTTTCCGAAGTTGACAAGTCTCTCTTCCTCGCTCCGCCCCTCCGTACTACGTCATGTAACGTACACTATAATGGACCGATACTATATGACAATCGTAATTCGAAGGTCGCGGGTTCAAAACCCAGCCGCGGCAGACAACATCTTTCTGCTTGCGCTGGGTATGGAAATTATATAATACACACTCTAGAACATTTTCATCTTAATATATATATATATATATATATATATAACATGTAACTAACTCTAACATGTTTTAGCCGAGACCTCTTCAAATAGACCCCAGTCAAGAATATGTGGAGAAAAAATAAAATCATTCTCGATATAAAGCGAAATTATGAACACAAACGTTCTACAACTAACGTTCACTGATAATGCGGTGTATTTAACCTTCACCAACATGGCTAAATAGAGCAAATTGTAATCTGAAAATTGTTGTTTTTTAAAGAGTGTGCAAATGTATTTAGCCAGTCTCCGCTTCTATTTAGCCAGCCTTCTTATAAGCCCCCCAGCCTAAAATTCTGGACAAAACATTGCGACACTTACAATTATTTGATCAAATTTCGTAATATTAACGTGAGTAAACATTTTGGGAAGTGTCAAGAATTAGCTAAAAACGGCCGTTTGATAACCGTTACCATTATATCGAATTCGTTTGAATGAAGTGACGTTTAAATTTAAAATGTTTATTTCATGGGATATGGTCTTTTATTTTTATTTTACTGTCTTTGAGAATGCATAAAAAGTTATGAAGCGGTTTTCATTAAAAGGTTAATCCCCGAGCCACGCGCGTAGGGCGGAAGCCCGTGATAGCGATCGGCTATTTATAGCCGCGGGGAAAGAAAAGTATTATAGCGAAGTGTAAAGTTCAATTATCCATGCTTTAGTGTTTCGGATTCTGGGTGGGGGCTACGTTGGGATAGTAAAACTACAATAGCATGGACCCCAAAGTGGAAGATTGTTACTGCTGTATGACATTATATCTTCTATAAGACGTGAACGAATTTTATGACATCTTACCGATGAATAGTTGAATACAGTAGAATGTTGAAGATTGGAAAAATCGTACCTCGCAACTGTGCAAATTAAGCGTCTGTAAATTTCTACAATTTCTTGCTAGATGTTGTACTCCTTCGTCTTGAATCTGTAATAAGAAAATCAGATAACATTTCCATGGTTTACTTTGGAGCTAAATGATATGTGAAGAAGCGAACCCAAGCGGTTGATACAAACGAAAATTAATCGTAGTATTTTATAACTCAATTTATAACTAAGGATTCTCGCTTCCTCAGCGGACGAAATGCTATATATGTATTAGTTTTCGTTGTTGTTGTTGTTGTTGTTGTTGTTGTTGTTGTTGTTGTTGTTGTTGTTGTTGTTGTTGTTGTTGTTGTTGTTGTTGTTGTTGTTGTTGTTGTTGTTGTTGTTGTTGTTGTTGTTGTTGTTGTTGTTGTTGTTGTTGTGATAGCTTTAGTCGTCGTCGTCGTTGTTATTGCCGCTGCTGTTGCCGTTGTTGTTGCCGTTGTAAACTCGGCAGAGAGAAGCCTAGATTCTTAGTTACTAAACGCTGTAGCAGTTGTTCATAGCATGCATGCAGGATGTTGTTGTTTGTCAATGCACTTCTCCGTCGAGAGACAGCATGCAAGTAATAATAATTCATACCAAAAACTTACTAATGTACATCCTTTTGAAATAAAACTTTTTAAATGTGAACATTCTTCCGATAAAATCCTAACACCATTTCGCGTAATTTGACCACACCATGATACATTAATATGCTCTAATTTGTCGCATCCCTGGCTGTAAAAGAAAGTGCATGTAAGAAGTTCATCTCTTAACAGAAAAGTGTCTGACAAAAACTAAAACTGGTGTTCCAATATCCAATCGAAATGAGATGCAAGAGACATTTATATACCAGGCGTAGTTACGCTGTTTGATTCAACCTATAGCGCGAAAACTAGATCAGATTTTACACTTACATATTAAGTATATCATTATATTCAAGAGGACTACTTCAATTTTGGTATTTAATATTTCAACTTTCATGTAATTTTGACAGACATATAAATTTTTGAATTTGAAATACGCTTCAAAATTTAGGAATACGCCAAAATAAAACGGCTCAATAAACTAATTTGTATAAAGTTTCCGTTCGTTCGCGATTATTGAATTGCAAATTATTTCCTAGTAGTAGATTTACAATTTTGTTAGTCTTTCGTGGCCCCCGTGAAAACTACTTCGTGTGCATGCGTCGTATTATATATGCTGCACAACAGTGTCCATCGCACATTTTCAAAGCAAAACGCAAAAATGGCAGTTTACAGATTGCTCAGCACGAACATTATCGCCCATAATTTTGCCACACTAATTTTAAAAAAATCCTCGCTAATTCTTGCAAAACCAAAACGTAATCTCTCATAATAAAGTCTGTTCAGAATATGTTATATAAACTACGATTTCTCAATTGAAATGGCTTCCACCTCCATATAGTGGCAGATTTGTTTTCGAAATTGCCATGTTTGAGGATCTTTTACTTGGAAACTGTTGAACTTACCATAACACAAACTTCTAAAGAAACACACCGCCACTTGTTATTAGACAATACGTATATTTGGCAATCGGTATGTGCGATCTGATTGGTTTTGAGAGACTAATACGCGAGTTTGTAAAAAATCTCCTTTTCAACAAATTTGCATTCCATTGGTCTCATGTTGCAAATATAATTATCATTATTAATGAAATGCCTTTTTAAAGACATTCGTCTCTTTAATTTATTTCGTCAATTATACTTCACATGGAAGCCAACACTGTAAATCTCGCGGTGTTGCGGCAACACCAAAAAGGTGTAACATTACACTAATTAGGTGTAACGCGGAATTAAACACCGTTCGAGTGTAACATTACACTTCCACAGTGTAACTTTACACTATTTTAGTGTCTCGGTAACACTTACTAGGTGTAAAGTAGAAAATATTCTATTCACACCTAATTCGGTGTAGATTTACATTAGAACCGTGTAACATTACCTCTTTCCCTGTTAATTTACACATTGCGATAGTGTAAATATACACTTATTCGGTGTAAAGTATACCAACACTTGCGAAGTGTAAATTTACACTTTTCCTGGTGTATCATTACACCTAGAACGCGTTAAAATACACAGAGCTGAGGTGAAGTAAAAACTAATGTATTCTCTATTATTGCAGTGTAAATTTACCCTTAACAAGTGTAAATTTACCCAATTCTTGTGTATGGGATAACACCATGATAGTGTAAATATACACCGGAGTGGCGTAAAATTATGAATGCTTACTTAGTGTAAATCTACACTGAACCTGGTGTATAACTACACTAAGACTATTTTAAGATACACTGATCTGGTGTAAAGTAGAAACCGAAGTATTAACACCTTTTAAGGTGTAAATTTACCCTCAAACGGTGTAAATTTAGCCTATTCTTGTGTATGAGATAACACCATGATTGTGTAAATATACACCGGTATGATGTAAAAAACATGAATGCTTACGTCGTGCAAATCTACACTGAACCTGGTGTATAATTACACTAGACGATTTTAAGATACACTGATCTGGTGTAAAGTAGAAAATTAAACGAAGTATTAACACCTATTATGCTGTAAACATACCCTCAAACGGTGTAAATGTACCTAGCTAATTCTGGTGCATGTGATAACACCATGATAGTGTAAAGTGTAAACATACACCAGAATTTGAAGCTCAGATAGGCTATTTCCAGCATTTTGAGGAGTGTTCCAACAAGAAATTAACTTTATATACAGTGGCATAATTACTGCAATTTTACAATCTCCCAAATGTAATCCAGTCCCAATAAGGCAACATGATGTGATGATGGCGGTAATAAAAATGTGCGTGGTATAGTATTATCATTCACCACACTTCAAATTTTACAGTACTGTATTACATGTATTGGGGTACTTGATATCGACGCATTCGCTTCTCAGTGTCACTGAAGAGCACGATAGGGTGGTCTCTTTGGAGTATCTTTGCTTGGACAAACTAAACTAGAACCTAAAATGCCATTTCATGCCTTTTTCCACGAGCAAATTATTTCAGCCATGGTTTAGGTTTCTGGCGATGTTCAAATTTCAGTCCCCAAAATTCCTACCGAGGCATGCAACTGACTCGGTTGACTCATAGCTAGTTACGGACTTCAGTCAAATTCAGAAATGTTAACAGCTTATAACATCATTTTCTCACTTTGATATACAATTGCTGGTTGACCACCTACTGCAGATAGTTCTTAGGGACCTTGCACTGGGGGGTGGGACAAAATTGCTGACTGGAGGGGCCACTAGGAGGGCTGGGGGGGGACATGTCTCCGCAGTCTATATGTTAAAAGAGGCCCTGAGTCATTTTATCGAATTTAATTGGCCTGAAACTGAGTTTATAGTACTCCTAGGAGTTTACGTGGAATTCGTCTTGGTTTATTTCATAATTATTTATATCCAATCTAGCAAAATTTCTACGGGGGCGGATACGTAGTAGTCTCCAGAGTGGTAGATTTCCTACGTACAGTCAGACAGCCGTGATAACTAAAATTCGTAAAATTAGGTGTGGAGCTTATATTGCGTCGTAAATGCTTTGATTATTGTCGTTTAAGCAAGATATAATAAGACAGTTAGAATTTTGAAGATAGAAATTAGAATTATAAGTTTCTGTCAAAAACCCGCAATACAGTTTAATTTGCACTGGATTGTTCACATGATTGAGATCAGTGCCTTCATATATGGGCTCCCAGAAGGCTTAGCGGGACACATTTCGAGCGCGTCCTTTGGAAATTTTATAACGCTGGTTGATAAATATTATACGCCGTGGATATTCGTCCGACACCGGATCTTCCTGCTTCACGGCTATTCATCCGACAACGCTTTAAAAGCTAAAACTAAACCACTAAAAGAGTTGCGTTGTTTCTTAAGAACGAAGCAACAACATATTCGATACGCTATACGTTTCGTACGCGGTGCGTAAGCGAAAATCACGAAGAAAAAAAAAAGTATAAAAAAAAATAATAAAATAGTGGCGCGAGCAGGAATCGATCCCAGAACTTGGCGCACACAATACGGGTGCCTAAACCACTACACTACGAAGGATTGGCTTGAAATTCAACTACATCTACGCTGTTTTATTTTTAACGACTTTAACGATATGGAAATGTCGGATGAATATCCACTTCCAATATTATATGGCCAGTTTTCTTAAAATATTTACGAAAATATGAAGAAATACTCCAATTTTTGAAGGTCCACACAATAATCTTAAATGTAAGTGTTAAACTATGTCAATATTTTGAAGTTTCGTGTGTAAATATGTGCCATAAATAGTTGTATTCATGTATATTTTTAACCGCCGTGCCGTTGGTCGCATTTGTATTTTGTATTGGGTTCAACAATATATTTTGTCACGAAAATACTTTAAAACTTAGTGATATTGCTTTGTATTTACAGATTATAATTCCAAGCAATAAATATTGTCATAATATGTGCTCCAAAGCAAGTCGAACTGTCGAAATCATGATACCTGTAAATGTATTAAAACGACAACAAACTAGAATACTACAGGCTACAAGAAGGTATGAATATAGTTTAATGTATTGAGACGATATCAATATTGATTCATTTACCTAATATTGATATAATCGCCAAAGCAAGTTCTATGGCTTTGTATGAGAGGAGAATAATTCCTCCTCTGTGTTTAATATTTAGGCCAATGAAAATTGATATCATGTTTCTCGTCCACAATTTTCAAAAATTTGGAGCGGGATTTTTTCATTTTTCATTATTTTTTGTACTTGAATTCTGCTTGTCAATAATTTCCTTGACCCAGTAAAAACCTCCATAAAAATCTGAAGTATTAAAAATTGGTGTATAATTCATTTTAATTTAATACGTCCTACACTACAGTCTACAGACTACAGTATATTTCTTTACATACCAGGGCTGACATGAAAAATAGAGGCATCCTGGCGAGTAATATCTTTAGAAAGATACAATTTGAGTTGCGTTTGCGTAATACAGCAATAAGACTTTGATCTGGAGATGAATTTGGTGTTTTTTAAGCCTATTTTTCAAAAATAATGAATAATAAAAAATTTTCGTGCGGCACATAAATCCCATGCGGGCGGGGACGAGAAACATGATATCAATTTTCATTGGCCTTATATTGTGCCTATCAATAGATTCCAGACAACCCTAAATATACATATTGCTGAATTCCCTGAATACATTCAGGATATATGATGCTTGTGATGTAATACTCTGAGTGTATATCCACACCGGGCAAGCTTGAAAAATATGCCTGGCCACGGTGGGAATCAAACCTACGACCTTTGGAATACTAGCCCAATGCTCTGCCAACTGAGCTACGCGGTCAGGTCGGTTCGAGTACCGGTATGTGATATTTCGGAACGGAATCTAGTTCCTTCAATATCAATGTAATCTAGTGATCATGACTTTTTCTGTGTTGGTGTAATGTACTCAGGTGAATATGATGCTTGTGATGTTTCTCTGAGTGTATATCCTGACCGTGTAGCTCAGTTGGCAGAGCATTGGGCTAGTATTCCAATTAAGGTCGTAGGTTCGCTTCCCACCATGGCCAGGCATATTTTTCAAGCTTGTCCGGTGTGGATATACACTCAGAGCAACATCACAAGCATCATATTCACCTGAGTACATTACACCAACACAGAAAAAGTCATCCAGGATATATGTTTTTCATAATTTTTTCTGTGTTGGTACCTACATTGGGCTAGTATTCCAAAGGTTGTAGGTTCGATTCCCACCGTGGCCAGGCATATAAATTTTTCAAGCTTGCTCGGTGTGGATATACACTCAGAGTAACATCACAAACATCATGTTTCTCATAGTTATACCTCTGAGGAATTCCAAGCTCAAAAATTATATATGATCCCCTGATTGCCCTGAAGAAGTACTATGCAGACACTAATATGGCATAATGCCATAATTAGTAAATGTTTATGACTTATGAATCAAGTTCAGGGCCGTAGCTAGACGCGATAATTTGGGTGGTGTATATTCATATAAATAAATTCATGTTCACATACCGTAAAAACAATCGCTTTCAAAAGAAATCCATCTGGGCAGAGCACGAATATATGAATATACCCCCCCCCCCAATTATCGGTCTAGCTACGGCCCTGGTCAAGTTGTGTGTTTATATGGAACCGAGGTAGCCCAGATACCAGAGTTCATTGTACATAGTGTTGTACCAACAACCAAGTAGAATTTCATCCATGTTTACTTGAGACTTTTCAGGCAGGTCAGCTCAAAGCACCTGTCTTTATTGCTATATAAGAGCTGTTTACATTGCCCTCTGAAAATGTACCACCGTACGGAACAGATAAAATGACATTCTTACTGAGTGAATTTACCTGTGCTTGGACAAAGGTTTGAAATGACTATATACCGGATATCATATCCAGGCTCAGGGCTGCCGAGAGAATTTGCAGGGCCCTGGGCAAATCTTCTCTGGGGGCCCCATGACTAGACCTTAGCTAGACTGCATGTTGAGCTACTGTAACCGGCCCTCAATTTCACAAATGCTCTCATCAATTTAAAGGACCTACTCAATTTTAGGCTCTCAAGTTGGGGCCCTATTAAGGTTGGGGCCCAAGGCAATTTCCCCCTCCCTTTATCGGCAGATAGTGAGATAATCTTACTATCCAGTATATTGGCAGATACTGGATTTGACCTTTGAACTTTGTGGACACGGCTTTGGCAATACCCATGTTTAGAATGAAGTTATTTCCTATAATTCAAGTATCTTTTCAAGTCAAAGTATTATAAACACCCTCATTTTATAATCAATTAAACTAATTATTTATCTTAAATGAAAGTCTAAAGTTTTATATCAACAGTATTCAGCCGGATAATGCGGATATCTTTCTTTCAACTATCCAACATAGCTGAAATCTGGCTGGATGTCAAAAATGTCTATCTGGTGCAGCCCTAGAAATGACCAAATGCCAGGTGAATGTCAATTGTGATCAATTGTTTTATCTGGCAACCAGGTATTTCCTAAAGGTAGCCCGGCCAGATACTGGATATAGAGTGATTATAAAATATATGTAGGATATATAAAATAAGATATAAACTTTAAAAATGTTGGAAGCGAAACCAGGATTCTCTGGTTAAAAAGATTTATTTATTACAAGCGTTCGACTGCCAGTCTGCAGACGGAGACCCGTCAAAGACTGCAGACTGGCAGTCGAAAGCTTGTAATAAATAAATCTTTTAACCAGAGAACGTTTACACAATTAAGATATAAACTGTGTATAAAGTGATGCTTTTTATAATATATTGATTTGAAATGATACAAAAGAACTTCACAGTGAATTAAACTTAAAGTGCCCAAATATACATGTACTATGTTTATTATTTACTGTGACTAAAAATGTTAATCCCAGAAAAGTTTACTCCTCTGGTTAATTGGTTTTAAACGGTCTCTCTGCCAATGTGCCTTGTTTAAATCATACTATGCCCTAAACCACTCGACTTGCCCTAAAAAGTGTTACTTGTTGATAGTTTAGCCAGACTTTCTACCCAAATCTCAAATATTTACTCTGATATGTCACCAACAAAAAATTAGATTGGGTTTGTTCTATAAGTTGTTTGATACTTTCTAAGGTAAGGTACAGTGCACTCTTTATAATAATCTCTAATGCAAAATAATTATCTTTCAAGGGAACCTGCTGGCCATTAATGTTTAACGAAGGACAGTTGCACACCAAAACCCTTGTAGATTTTGTGCGCTACAATATAGTGATGTGTTCTTCTTCGACTGTGTCAAAGTGCCATTCAGCAAAGATTCTATTGGTTTCAAATCGCCTGTACTGGTAATATGAACTTTAATTTGGATTGTGACTGATATAAACTATGTTGAAATGATTCAACTGAATCGAAATATGTAACATAGACTATAGTTTTAAACTCTAAAAATATATAATTTACATTTGTACTTTCTATTCTCTTCATTGTTTTAATATTAGTAATTCAGTTAAATTGAGTTAATAACATACAATCTTAAGCAGCATTTATACAAAAAGGTATTTTTACATTACATTAAGTTTATATTGAATATAGCTACTTTAGACATCAATTGGATGTACATTTACATCACAAACCATATCAGTACAGCTGTATTCAGTAAGTACGTAATGCTGTGTAAAAAGACCTTTGGAGGTGTTAGTTTACGCTCGTAGTGTAGATTAACACCAGTTGGTGTCCACACAGCTGCAAGGTGCTTTACACCAAAACAGCGTAAAAGTATCTTCGGAAATGTTATTTTACGCTCGTAGTGTAGATTTACACGAAATCGGTGTCCACACAGCTGCAAGCTATTTACACCAAAACAGTGTAAAAATATCTTCGGAGATGTTATTTTACGTTCGTAGTGTAGATTTACACGAAATCGGTGTCCACACAGCTGCAAGCTATTTACACCAAAACAGTGTAAAAATATCTTCGGAGGTGTTATTTTACGCTCGTAGTGTAGATTTACACGAAATCGGTGTCCACACAGCTGCAACTATTTACACCAAAACAGTGTAAAAATACTTTCGGAGGTGTTATTTTACGCTCGTAGTGTAGATTTACACCAAATCGGTGTCCACACAGCTGCAAGCTATTTACACCAAAACAGTGTAAAAATACTTTCGGAGGTGTTATTTTACGCTCGTAGTGTAGATTTACACCAAATCGGTGTTCACACAGCTGCAAGCTATTTACACCAAAAGAGTGTGAAAAGATCTTCGGAGGTGTTATTTTACACCAATTCGGTGTTCACACAGCTGCATCTATTTAACACTGAAAAGGTGTATTTTAACACCAAAATGAGTGTAAGTAAACACTAAATCGGTGTCCACACAGCTGCAAGAATTTACACCGATTTCGGTGTTGTGGTAACACTCCCAGATTTACAGTGTATATATATATATATATATATATATATATATATAATTTATCGATCAAATTCAGAGGTTTGAGAATAGCTATTATATTAATGTAGTACACTGTGAATAGCTCACTAATTAAGAAAACAATTCATTAATTGGTTATTTAGTTTTTAAGAGTTATATAAAAACCATATTATAAGCCTGATTGCTCACTAACTATAACTATTAATATAAGACTTCAGCCTTACCTAAAAAATTGTGGTTTCTATTGGAGCTAAATATTTTGCTTTTCGGGTTCTATTAGATTATAGTATTTATGCTTTACCAGGACGGAATGACGTTCGCCGCCACAGAGGGCCCCTAGGGTTAGCTCCAGGTTAACCTGCGATTAGGCCTAAAAATAAATAAATAGACCTGAAACTCGGTTGTAAATCTGATTGGTCTATGAGACAAAATATTTTTTAATCTGTTATTTGATTGGTTGGTGCTAATTAGATTATACTGTTGTTGTTGATATATTTTATAGTGATCACAACTACAATTAGATTGTCGTTGTCGTTGTGTGAAAATAGTGAAATTTAAATTTTTCCTGCAATTTTTTGATTGGATACTAAATATAAACTTTGCTGTGGGTGGAAAGCGATCGGATTAAGGTTTGTATCAGGCTATTATTTGTAAAATAGAGCCTGATGCTCAGGTTAGCTCCAGGTGGATTAATAGATTAAACCTTAGACAGTCTCTTTTAGCACCATGCAACATCTTGGCTTCACTTTTGTAATAGGCCGAATGACTGATGTCCCATCATAATCGGAAGATCCAAAATAATTGGTCCCAGTAATTATGTGATATTGTTCACTTTGTAGGCTAATATATAAATACAATGAGATGCTCAATCTTTGAAACGCTAGCTCGACGCTTTACCTACGGAGCTACACGTTTGTCAGGTCTGTCGAGGACTCGGACCGATTATGATGGAAATTATCACTAAACTTATCCTGAGTGTTAACAGTTTTCATACCATTTTTCTCAGCTAAAGTTTTGTTTCGCCACGAGCTGGTCCTATGAACTGATATACAAATGATGTATTTGTAATTTGAAGGCATACTGGTATAGATTGCCTATTGTAATGTTGGGATAAATTTATTTTTTCTAGATTGACATCACTGCAGAATTGAAAAAAGAACAAAATTAAAATTCAAGAAGCAAGAAATGGAAATAAATAGCACAACACCTAACTTCATTAAAGAGTGTTCAATAGCCGGTTACACACATGTCGTTATTGTCGAATTTCCTTCAAACGAATATGTCATCAACCAAGTTTTTACATCTGTGGCGATGTGTATATTAATGATTCCTGTGATACTTTTGAACGGTATTACAGTTCTTACAATCTGGAAAAGTCAGCATATGCGAGCGAAGGTTTGTCACTTTCCCGTATTCATCCAGTCAATGGCTGACTTGTCTGTTGGATTGCTTACTCTTCCATTGTTTAGCTACCTTCACCTCCGGGAAGTTTTTGGTTCGCCAGACTGTTTGTTAAGTTTTCTCTTTTCTACAATAGCATTTATACCGTGGGGATTATCCTTAGCAGCTTTATGCGCGTTGACTTTTGAGAGATACATGGGTGTTTTGCATCCAATTGCACATATCAACTACGTTACAAAGAAAATGTTTTTGGTATACATTTGTTGTGTTATATTGGTAACATTCATAATTGTCCCCCTGGCTGTGGTTTCTGCAACATTCTACTACATTTTTTGCGCGGTCTACGCAATTATTCCCATGTTGCTACATACATTTTGCTACTCACACATTTTGTATTCAGCAAGGAAAAGACTGCTACGACACAACTGCAGCACAGGTAGTGAAGAAAAGGAGCCGAAATCACGTGTTGGAAAACGATATTCTCCGAAAGAATTAAAGCTTGCCAAGTCTTGTGCATTGGTTGTAGTTACATTCTATATTTTTTGTATTCCCGGCGAGTTCCTCAACATTTATTATCTCGAAAAGGACATAATATTATATAGGGTTATAATTGCTTGGTATGCAACAGCCCTTGGAGTAAACACAATACTTAACTCCGTTATCTTCTTCTGGACAAGACCAGTGTTGAGGAAAGAAGCTTTTAAAGTTCTGAAAGGAATCTGTGGTAATTGAATGTCAAATAGACATTTCCATTTGCAACCACATTCAATTGATGGCATAAAGTTTCAGAAACTGCTTGTCATCTGCATATTATCATGGTAAAAAGTTGGTCATATTAAATGACAAAAATAGTTTTAATATAGTGCAAAGACAATGGCACAGAATTGAAACTTCTGCCGTATACAGTGAAATTGTAATTGAATTGATTTGATAATTTACCTAGAAAAATTTAGTCTTTAGAACACCATATGAAAGGTGTAACGCAATGACCATCAGCTTAATTTTTATGAACTATATATAGACTGTACTGCTAAACAGGAAATTTAATAGAGGAACGATGATTCTATAAAAAATATCATAAAATTAATAAGGATAATATGAATTACGAGTTTTGCGCTATATAAAGTAATATAGCGTCGTGTTATGAATATAAAAATAATCATGAAAACACACTTTTTCACCCTCTGATGATAGGGTAACCATATAACTCCGTTCCTATACACCAATCAAAAAACCTTCCTCGTCTATGATCATCATTCTAAAATAGATTAACCTGCATCTTATGCACGACGATGTTAAACTAATTAGTTTTTGCTCCTTATAGAATCTGAATTGTTTTTTAAAGAGTGTCTTATGGTATCCAAACTCAGGGTCGTAACTAAACGCGATAAATGTTGGGAGGGGGTGCATATGCATATATTCGTGTTCTACGCGACGGATTTTTATCATTTATAGACCCAGAGGGAGAGGGGGATTCGGCGTAATATTTCACGAAGTGATGATATTTTCCGAGGGGTTTTGCCCCGAAGGGCTTTTCCCCGTGGAAAATATCATCACTGAGGGAAATATCGCCGAATCTCCCGAGCGGAGGGTCTATAAATGATATATTATACCGAAAGTTAAGGAACTCACAGAGTTCAGAATAAACTTTAAAATTTGCTGAATATTAACTACGCGAAATCTTTGGTTAAATAAAATCTTCTGTACGAAATTACAAACAACAGCTCGCAAACGCCATATTGTTTCAGAGCGTTGTGTCCACGCGTCACCGGTGAGCGTGGGATACTAAGCTATAACATCCCACGATGGATCTGCCGTGGGATATTATAGTATCTCACGCTGCATTGCGAAATCATGAATTTGAGTGAAATACCGCAAATATCACATTATCACGTGGTACAAATGCTCTTTTTTCATTGGACAATTTGAATTTGAGGTATAATATTATTTGAAAACGATTGTTTTTACGGCATGTGAACATGAGTTTATGAGTATACATAACCTGTCTAGTTACGGCCCTGTCCAAACTTTGCCTTTTCTTTAGCTCCATTGGTTCCTCTTTCCTGTTCATATTTTGTTGCAATCCTGTATCTTCTGTAATATTATATTAATGTGTTCTCATGTATTATCACCATTATGACTAGTTATAATTTGTTTTCTACCGATTCTGTATTCTAAGCCGTTTATTAAACGATCCGTATCAACTGTATATATAATATATATAATTTAATCTCTGCGCATGAAGTGTAAATAAAATATTCTTCATAAAATTTAATTAAAATTTTATGCGCCAGAAGCACGTGCATCTTTCTCAAGAAGCGGAAATTATAATTAAATATATCAGAGACTATTTACCCTCTTTAAAACAAAGAGCATGCACTGTCCATTGAAATTCTCACAAAATATAACCTTTTGAAATGGCGTCAAAACATTATGCAAACCGAAACAATCATATATTTACTCACCCTTGCAGCCAAACATTCTGAATTTCAATTCTGAATATCTTCGAAACTCTTCCGAATTCGCCCCATGTCAATCGAGTAAAATACTCCTTCTATTCAAGCGCTTTTATGTGGAAAGTTTCGTTTGAATGCGGCGAGTACGTATAGATATAGGAAGTTTAGTTTAACATTTTTCAAAATATAGTCAGGTTTTACTCGCACGCACGTGCCACACGTTAAACTTGGCTGATAATAATAATTAAATTATATAATAGTTTTGTTTGTCAAAACACGTAAATTTAAAATAATAATTAATTAATTAATTAATTTATAAATTTATTTTAATTTAAATTTATTTTTTAAACACGACGTAAATTTATTACTGCAAAGCTTTCGATCCGTAAGCCCGGATCTTCATCATGTGCTAATAATATGCATATATATATATATATATATATATATATATATATATATATATATATATATATATATATATATATATATATATATATATTATTAGCACTGATGAAGATCCGGGCTTACGGATCGAAAGCTTTGCAGTAATAAATTTACGTCGTGTTTCCACAAACAAAGCTGTTATATATGTTTTATCACCATGCAAACGTACAAAGAACTTAATAATTAAATAATAGTAATTTTTACATTTATAGTGCGCAATGTTTTCATTTATATATGCATGTTCACATGCATGCGCATAACAAAACTATTTAGAAGAGTTAGCCTATTACAAGAAAAAGTATAAAAATTAGGCCCTAATTTATGTTCGACGATGTTAAAGTCTAAAAAATTATCTTACAAATATGCTTTCTTAAATAAATGTCTTTGAAAGTCTTTTAAAATTATCAACAGGACTACTTCTCCTAATCTGAGGTGGTAGGGAATTCCTAAGGGTAGGTGCCTCTCACCCATTCGAATTTTTAGCATGCAATTGAATTTTTAATCAGCATTCAATACCTATGTGTGATAGTAAGCTATTCGCCGTCTTTCGCGTGAAACTTTTGGAAATATTGTAAAAAACGCCTTAGTTTTGGTGCTTCTGAATATAACTGCCCTAACACTGGCATTGAATTAAAATATTATTAAGCAGGACTATTTCATGACATTCACTTGCTGTCATGTTCGTACTTTAACTTGTGCTAACTTGTTTTTTTTTATAATGAAAATCATCCCCGTTTTACTTACTAAAAGACTATAACACGTAGCCAAGGTCCTTTCATGTGAGTACTTACATGCACATTACTATTCCACTGTTGTAGGCTATATAAATGTCGAACGAAATTTTAACCTTCCCTAAGTCCTTCAAATACATATTATACAAATAATGAATGTTTATGAGTGCAATGGTAAGAATATTTTCATGAGGTGAAAGATGGACTGTTCCATTCAACGAGACGACAGCCGAGTTGAATGGAACATTCCATCTTTCACCGAATAAAATATTGTTACCATTGCACGAAAAAACATTCATTATTTGTTTTATATAATATCAAAGTAGACTAATAGATTCGTATGAGAAGCGTTTCGAGGGATGCGATTTATCGAAAACACAAAGAGTGCAATTGTACTATACGTTTTATTCCATTGTACTCGCAGAGAGTGCAATGCAACGTGTTCCATTGCACTTTTGGGAAATGGAATTTTCTATTCAATATCACGTGACCATAAACAGCCAATTAAACGATCAGAATTCAATAAGGTATTATACAAACTAAAATACCAATATTTATGCTGCCCAACTGACATGCCCAACTTACATTGCCCAATTCAGTCCACGTTACTCATATATACATTTTTCAAACAACTTGTTACACTGATTATACTGTGTGACATTTAGATATATATAGTAAATATTATAATAAATTTATTTACATAAATATGTCAGGAAAATATCATAACTGAATATAGTTTAAAGAAATAACAAATAATATACAATTGTAAATACATACAATTGTGAACGTTTGCATATGTCCAAACTTTGTAAAAAATTCTCCTAAATCACGATCCATAGCCTATACTCAATATACCTACTACTTATATGTGCCCGCAAAATAAAAAATAGGTACGCAAAGCGTACATGTATCTGCGAAAAAACTTGATTCACATTTTGTATTTCCTTGAAAAGAACTGAATAATGAAGATGACGTGGGATAATTGAAATATTTCATCACTTATTATTATAATAAATATAATAGCATATAAGACTTTAGCGGAGGGCAGCAAGGACAACTGCCCTCCCCCCCGCCGAGAAAATGTAAAAATAAAAATCTCATGCAAACAATATTTGAAGTGTCTATACAGCCAACAGCCGTGCAGCTATTTAGTAAACTGTCACTTGTCAAACCATGAAGTTTCAAAACTTTATTGTAATCATATGACCAGAAAAAGTTCTGTCACTTGTTGTTTACACTTCCCAATGTTAGGCGTGCACTGGAACTCGGTTCCGGTCAGAACCCTGATTTTTCAGAGTTCCGGTTCCGGCCGAACGATTTCGCTTGGCTTTCAAAGACAAAGGCCACAATTTCCATAAATCGCTGGGATACTGTTGTTTAGTAAAATTTGACATCCGTAAGTACAATTTCTTACGCTGAATCGAACGGTGGTATTTTTATCCGTATTGGGCCATTAGGCATTACAAATACAAAGACAAACGTACTGCGAGTGATTTGTCTGTCTGTCAGCAAATATCCTATATATATACGCACTGCGAGCGATTTGTCAACAATACAAATTCGCTTGATTTTCAAAGGCCATAAATCGCTAGAAGACTGTTGTTTAGTAATACATTTGACATCCGTAAATGCAATTTCTTACGCTGAATCGAACGATGGTATTTTTATCCTTATTGCGCCATTATACATTAGGTGTCATCACTGTCATTAGACATTACAATATCATATTTCACACTACAGTTTTCACGTTCCACAGTTAACTATTAGGGACTGTTGCTGCATAAATTATATATTGATATGACACCAATATGCTTCTCATAAAGTAGTTATCTATTAAAACTACGTTGTGTAGTTTAGGTTATAACCTTTTACCTTGCAATTGTCTTGGGCTCGTTTATAATCAGATTCAGTATATTTAATATGATCGTGCACGGGAATTCAAAGATCCAAATTTCGGATTTTCCGAGTCGTGTACCAAGAAAAATGCATTAACTAAACTAGCAAAAATGCCCAGAGTTAGACACAATGCAAAATCCATAGAAAACCGGTACAATTCGTTCAAAATTTTAATGAAATTGTTTGAAACATTTTGCCCACTCACGAAAGGCCGCCATTTTGAAAAGGATAAATTGGGTTAGTTTATAATTAATGCGGGCACGATGTAAACAATCAATGTAAACTAATCGCTGATTGGCTTAAATATATCATGAATTGGCTCAATTATATAAGCTCTTCGCTGAATGGCTATGTGTTAACATTTGTCCGTCGACTAGCTAAAGAAAAGATTATGGCGGCTCGGAAACATGCATTAGATAATATCACGCCCGATCAGCTTGGTATTGAATTGGCCTATCCTTCAACTACACGAATTAGCATGTTTGACCATTTGACACCACGCCTACAAAACCTTCTGTATGAAACAAAAAGGTATAAAACGAGCAAGGGTTATAAGTTCTGCTGGGCAAGAAACAGTCAAGTTTATTTAAGAAAATTAGAGAACACTGGAGTAATCCGTATAAAAACACTGCAAGACCTGACCAACCTAATTGAACAGGAGTCATTAAGATAATCTGTTAACAATACCTCAGCTAAGTGCTTAATTTTTCTTTGAATTTTAAATGATGAGTAGAACAGAAATCCATATTAATAGAACTATCCTGGCTCAATTACCTTTCTATGGTGTATATAGTGATGATGTTTTTATCGATCACTGTACCAGTGAAAGGTATTTGAACAAACTTACTAGCCTGTATGATCTAGACGTATTCAATCTTAATATTGAAACAGACGCTGATATTAATCCGGATCGAAATGCAATGAGCAACCATATTAAATGTAAATATTATTCTCCAGAGAGCTTTACTAAAATTGAAAAGGTGATCCATACGGCTCAAGTGATAGGCGTTTTTCTTTTTTTCACAATAATGTATGTAGTCTGCGCAGAAACTTAGAACATTTGCAAACTCAAATATTGGATGAGCTTGATTTTTCATTTAGTGTAATAGGCATTACAGAAACGCGTATCAAACAAAACAATTTTAATGGTTTCAACTATAATATTACTGGATATTCATTTGAATTTGTACCAACGCCTCTTGCTGCTGGAGGTGTTGGAATGTATATTAATAATCGATTTAATTATGTGGTCATTGAAAAGGCAATTAACATAGCTTACCAAGCACTTTGGATTGAAATTGATATTCCAAAGAAAAGAAATATCATATGCTCAGTTATATACAGGCAGCATAATTTGCCTGAGGCGTTTCAAACATACTTTGAACAAAAATTAGAATATTATACCTCAAAAGGCAAGCATGTGGTTATCATGGGTGACTTCAACATAGATCTTTTAAAAATTGACCAATGCAACTATGCACATAATTTTATGCTATCTTTACAAAGTTGCTCGATGATCCCTAGCATTGATAAGCCTACACGTGTCCACAGAAATTCATCCACGCTAATTGATAACATATTTATCAATAACCCTGATAATATATTAGCTAGTGGGAATATAATATCTGATGTGAGTGACCACTTTTCACAATTTTGTATTTTAGATTCGATAGCTAGCGTGAGGCAGAATATTTTTAAACACAAATATCGTGACTATTCACAATTTTCCGAAACTTTGTTTAATAACGAGCTCTCAGAAATAGACTGGGAGTCGATTTTAATGAATTCATCCGATAACCCAAACAAGGCATTTTCGACTTTCTTTAATAAATTAAACAAAACTCTAAATAAACATGCACCGCTTAAAACTATTTCAAAACGTAAACTGAAACAATCAATCAAACCATGGATAACGAAAGGGATAAGACGATCAATAAAGATTAAGAATAAGTTATTTCACTCTAATAATAACACAAAATACAAATTATATCGTAACTATTTTGTAACTTTAATTCGGTCAAGTAAAAAGTTGTATTACTGTGATTATTTTAACTCATATTACAATAACATGAGTAAAAAGTGGGAAGGAATAAGGGAAATACTAGGGCGCAATAGCAAAACTAAAAAGAATATCAATGCAGTTCGACAAGATTCAAATGCCCAATTAACATTTGATCCCACAAAGATATCAAACATAATAAACCATCATTTCGCTTCTTGTGGTCAACGATTAGCTGCAAAAATACCTCATTCTGAAAAACATTATTCAACATATCTTCCTGACCAAATCATGTACAATTCCGCCAATGCTTCCCAACAACAAGGGTCTTTTGCTTTTATCCCAGTAACAGCTCGAGATATTGAACTTGAAATTATAACATTACCTGCCAAAAAGGCTGAAGGCCTGTATTCGTGCCCTTATCGAATCTTAAAAAGTGCCCCAACATGTTATTAGCAAGCCTTTAGCAGATATCTTTAATTGCTCCATTGAAACTGGAATATATCCTAGCAAACTTAAAATTGCAAAAATTATACCAATTTACAAATCTGATGACGAAACTGACCCAAATAATTATCGCCCAATATCTCTTCTATCCTCATTCAATAAAATTTTTGAAAAAATTATGTATAAACGCTTACAAAGTTATCTAGCTAAGAAAGAATTTTTCTGTGATTCACAATATGGTTTTCGTAAACAACATTCAACCCAACATGCTATTCTTGATATTATTAACAAAATTCAAGATAATATGGATAGAAAAATGTACTCCTGTGGTATATTTATTGACCTAAAAAAGGCATTTGACACGGTTGATCATGATATTCTGTTGGGTAAGCTAGATTATTATGGTATTAGAGGAGTAATCAATAACTGGTTTTCTTCTTATCTTAAAAATCGCACGCAAACTACTTCAGTTGGAAACTGTGTATCTAACAAAGAAACTACCTTGTGTGGAGTACCCCAAAGCTCAGTTCTTTGACCTCTACTAGCTCTTTTTGATCTACATCAATAATATTTGTGAATCATCTGAGATTTTCAAATTCTTTCTTTTTGCTGATGATACTAACTTATTGTTATGCTGATAAAGACCTAAAAATGCTTGAAACAGTTGTCAACGCTGAATTAAAGAAAGTCTGTGAATGGCTTGCAATAAACAAACTCACCCTTAATATACGTAAATCAAATTTTGTAATTTTTCGACCATATCAGAAGTCATTGAATTTCCAGCCTGTAATTAAAATGTTTGATAATGATACCAAACAATATACACCACTTGAATGCAAAGAATATGTTAAGTACCTTGGAATTATTATTGACTGTAACTTGAACTGGAAGCATCACATAAATTATATTACATTAAAGATTAGCAAAACTGTAGGAATCATTTCTAAATTGAGATATTACATCCCAAATCATACCTTGTTAGATATTTATAGGTCATTGATTTCACCATATTTAACATATGGTGTAGTTGCTTGGGGAAATGCTGCTAAAGTTCATATTCAAAAACTTCTTGTTTTACAAAAGCGTGCATTACGACTCATGAATTTTAAATCATTTCAAGATCACACAATTCCTCTATTCCTTTCTACCTACATTCTTCCTGTAACTATGATCTATGTTAAAGAATCTGCTTACATGCTCTACGATATATTAAAAGGGGATGCGCCTGAAGCACTGCATAAATTATTTACCAAAACGTCTAATTATCATAACTATGATACAAGAATGGTTTCAAAAGATAACTTATATATCAATTCTTCTCGTCTGGAATTACAAAAGCGTTCATTTTCCAGAGTCTGTACTTTAATTTGGAATAGCATTGATCTCAATCTTCGCTCATCTCGTAAACAGACTTTTAAATCTAAAATACATCAAGCTCTTTTAACCATACTTCAAGATCAAAATGACTATGTTGACGTACCCATGATAATTGAAATGCTGCCCAATGTAACCGCGATATAATTTTCAGCTCATCATAACTTTCTAATTGCTTTCAAAAAGAATATATTTGTGTTATGAATAATATTTTTCATTTAAAAATTATCATAGCCAATCGGAATCTAAACTCTCGTTCTGTAAATAATTCATTTTACTTCTTCTCAATATAAATCAGTTGTATATATATAATATTATTTAATTAGATTCATTTCCTGCCGCGATTAGCTTGCTATTGCAGGATTTGAATCTTGTATTTTGTCATGTGTATTATTCAAATAAAGTTGTATTGTTTATAGGGAGAAAACAACTTAATTTGCATTGAAACAGATATGTAAAAAGAACTAAAAACACTTTAATTAATTTTGGTCTCTTTATAATACACCATCACCATGTCCATATCAACAACACAAAAAAACAGTATCAACAAAATATAATGGTTATTGTTCCCACAATAGTTTCTTCATGAAAATGTCAATATCACATGTGCATTATATTAAACAGTTACTGTAAAGGGGTACAAAACCCAAAGTTATCCGTTTCTTTAATTAATGGTATTCTTGGTTCACAATTGATGTCATGATGGCCATGTTGGAGGAAAGCTAACAAAAGAATCTTATTAACAGCTATTGTACTTGGAGTGTGTTTTCCTCCAAAATGGCCATCATGTCTTTGTCTTGTAAATCTCAAGAAATTGATTGCAAACCATTAATAAGTGAACAAAACAAGAATGTCTAAATACAAAACAAGAATGTCTAAATACAAAACAAGAATGTCAACCTGTGTGCACTTTATGTTCTAATGCAATTTAAATGCCTATGTCAGCAATATTAATAAGTTTATTTGCCACTGTTGTTATTTTGACATCTGGCATTGACAGAAGTACCTCACTCAAGTAATCTGGAGAAACATCAAACAGACAAATGGGTTGTGGAATGAGGTCCACCATGGCTTTTACATTCTCACTGAAAATAGCCAAACTGATTGTTTCCTCTTCATTAATCAGATTGGCAAACAGACATCTCAAAAACCAACGTTTGTTTGCAGGGGCAATTTTTTGAAGCATATGGCATGCTTCACACTTTAAAATCTTTCCATTCTTTAAAACAGCTTTCTTCCCACATTTCATGCTTGCTTGATAAGTGGAAATTGACTCCACTCCAATAATGCTTGCACAAACTTCAACAGAAGAAAACAATTGTATATCTTGGACAACAGTTTCTGCAAACTCTTCACATTCTTCAAAAGAGAACTGGTCACTTTTAGGTGTATTCAAATACATAGAGCCATTATTCTCACGCTTCAGTCGTAGATTTTTGAATACATATGTTTGATCCTCCTTTAGAGTATCTACAAACTGCTCCCACAAAATTACCTTGACCGACGCAGTTGGGTCAACAATGACCAATTCTTGTTTCACCAATGGAGAATTTGGGTTTCTCGAGGTTGTTATTTTCTTACTGCCACTTATCTTCGTAACTTTTGCTTTTAGGGTAACCAGTTGCTCGGAGGAAACTTGGTTTAATGATAGCAATGAAGATGGGGTGTCATCTCGATATGTTCAAAACCAACATCATCACCAATTGGGGTTACTTTTGATGCTCGGTCAATAACAACATTTTCTTTGCTGTAGTTGGAACTAAACTTGAAGTTGGATATTTTAACAGGACTCTTGTCTACTTGGTGCTTTTCCAAAGTTGACCGTTTTTCTGGGGAAAAGCATACTGCACTTTTCGAGCCATCACTAGTTTGTAATGTCATATTAAAATATTTGCACTTTCCAGATGCCGATACTTTTAGAGGTGACACTGTATGCACATAGTATTTAAGATCTTTAACTGCAGCTAACAAGGTAAGAAAAAAGGATTAATACAGGGATAGGGTAAACCATTTCATATCCATAGCAGTATGTATTTTCTTGTAAATGTTATGGTATGTCATTTACTTACATTGTTGTGAGTTTTCCATGTGTGCTATTAAAATAAAACTAGAAAAATAAACACATCTCACTTTATTTAATACAAAGAAGCACTGTATAAACTCAGACTAACTTGTCTCAGACTTTCCAATTCCTAGGCAAACATAATTTGACAGATTCCTATTGGTCCGAAATGTCTGATTCCTACAAGTAATTTCTTCATGGGGGGGGGGCGAGGATTTCAAATGGAATTTATTGTAATTTTAAAAATCCGCCGGTGTATATAAATTGCAGACTGGCATGTACACCCTATCATTCGTAAAAACGCAAGTTATTATAAAGCGGAAATGTGTATCACAATACTTATTAAAAGCAATCTCCTAAGAACAAACATTGGTAACTATAGCACAAATATTAAGTCATACTGTATACAATCAAATTTCCAATTTGACATGCAAAATTTGTGGTCAATAAACAGTAGTTTATTTATAAATAAGAAAATCTGTATATACATAGATCGTCCCGGTTAACAATTTCTGGATAAAAAGGAGGCATCATTTTGTATGGATCGATGTAAAAAAGAATGGATTTACTTATCTACAAATATTGACAACACGCTTTTCTTGCAAATCGAACAAGGAAAGAGAATTTATAAATGCGTCAACGATTCTTAAAGCCAGCGTGTGAGCCACTGAGCTATACTATTTCAATTATTGCACTGGAGTACATTTTTACTGTATATATATTTATTACTTTTTACTATTTATTACTATTTATAAATCATACAACTTCTACTTCACTACTAGTACTAGTGTTCACAGAATATACTTCTATGAAGATGTCTTGAATCACTGTTTTTATTTGTGAAAGTTTCTTTTTATAAATAAATTTAAAATTATAATCACATCCATGACCATGTAAAATTGTAAAATTGAATAAAATATTCAATATATCTTTGTCCATTCATTACTGACTTTATTTCAATGTAATCAAGTCTGATCATCTTCATCAGCTGAGAGGGACTAATCATGTTGCTCTCAAGTTCACTCCATTCCTTCAAATTGTATCCAGTATAGTTGAATTGTGCTAATAGAATATTCAATATATCTTGTCCATTCATTACTGACTTTATTTCAATGTAATCAAGTCTGATCATCTTCATCAGCTGAGAGGGACTAATCACGTTGCTCTCAAGTTCATTTCATTCCTTCAAATTGTATCCAGTATAGTTGATATCAGATAAGCACAATAAAGTTGATCTCTCATAATTAACTGTTTGTTGTGAGGTATTCAAGACTAAAGAAGAGAAAAAGATATTAGTCAAAACATTACAAATTGGTGCAAATCAAGGGGCATGGGCCAAATAAAAAAAACTTACCATTTCTTTTTTACTGTGACCATCAGCAGTATCTTCACACATACTGAGTAGTGATTTTTTATAATAATTAGATGGAGTATATAATGATTAAAGTTGTATTGTCTGTGTAGTTCATACTACACAGTAAGGGGACTCAGAATTGTAATCTCTATGTATTATCAAATAACCTCAATGGTTTGTAGGTTAAGTAACACTGCAGGTTGCCTGTGCTAAGTTGTCTAGCCTATTTTCTTCTTCAAGCTATATTGTAAATTAGCTGAAGATTCCAAGCTTGTTAAATGTTCATATGTCATTGGTTCAATGACACAAGATGCAAGTGATTTTACTCTACTTATAGCAACATAAGAAACTCCAGCAGTCCTCTCTGATTTACCAATATCTATCCAAGCTTTTGGAAGTGTAAGTCCTTGGCTTTTATGTATTGTCAAAGCCCAAGCAAGCCTTAAAGGAGCAGTATCATCGCGTGCGCATCTCTTCCGCGCATACATAAAACTTGAAAGAACAGGCGGTTTTTTTAAGATGAACAATTAATCCAAGATGGCGTCCGCTCGTGTGGGAACGCATGGTGGAAAGCGCGATAATTCCGGCAGAAAAAGAAAGTATCCAGGCTCACTTTTTGTTCTGGTTTTGAACAAATCGAAACCATCTTAGTGGCATCTAACATAACCTAAATCAACACAGTTTAGCAAAAAATAATATTCTATTCAACTTAGCATTATACACATAAATAGAAAATATATAAAGCACAATGTATTTAGGTGAAAACTATTATGCTCAATATCAAAATGATACATATCTAAATAAATTCACAAACAAACTATTAAATAAGACTCACCCCTTAATGAAATATAACCTCATATGCTATTAGATAGAGTAATATAATGAAAGGGCAGTAGGTTAGTAGAGCACATTTAAGTTTTGTACTGTAAAGCTGGATGAATGTAAAATATCATATTTATTACAATTTAAACTGCAAATGGTAATGTAAATTAGTTGTGTCGAGCTCTGCACTTATTACATTACTCTGTCCAGTACAAGGTTACTTTACAGTGTTCTTTTTCTATATAAACATAACTAATATGTTCTTCACCAATGAGTTCATCATCTAGCATGTAGTTTCAGCATATATTTTCTTTTCCTTATGCAAGTCAAAGGCTACAAGAAATATACAACCTGGCAAACATCTACCCAAGGTTCATTTTTATCAGCCAATGAAAAGACCATTTCTTGCTGATGATTCCTTTCCGATAATGAATCTTGAATGTAGACCATCTAGCGTCACCAATGACTGGTTTGTTATATATAGCCCTCTAAATTTGAAAAAGCAAAAGATTGCTTATCAACATAATCCTAAGGAAAACTGATATTATTAATGAATGATTATGGATCAAATTAGACACATTTATGTCAGTGCCTTGTATACCCTGGCCTACAGTAGTTGCAGTTAGCTTTTTCTTAATGATGCTATGCCTATTGATAGAACACCGATAATTCTCACAATGCGCATTAAAATGACAATGCCTAGTCTCTCATTTCAACAAATCTGGGATCTGACCAATGGCACTTTCCATTAACATGGCCAAACCGGTCAGAACAGTCAAATTCTTGAATGAAACACAAAACATTTGGGCTTCGGACCTATCTAACCAGAAAATTTTGATAACATTAGAATAAGGTCCATTTTTGCTAGACATTTGAGAAACATAGACCAGATCATTCCTTTGATACTGAGAAAAGTATTCAGGTCTGACCGGTCAGGCCATTGAATGGAAAGCACCCCAAGTGGTCCAATAGTTTGTGCTTCATTACATGAACAAAATGTAATTTTGTATGCTAATATTATTATGGCTCATTTGAACAGGCCATACAAATGAGGTTAAAATGACCAAGGGCAAGGTACATATTTGAAGCTACATGTAGGGATCGCCCCTCAGTGCCCTCACCCCACTCATCCATTGGCAATGTTTGGATGTGAAAAGTCTATTCTTAGACCATGTACAAACTCCTTCAACATTCATAATTCGATATTTAATAAGTTCAATGACTTCAATCAAGGAGATGTCCAAACAAATCCTGTTATATTAAAATATTACACAATCAAAAAGCTGTCAAGCGAAGAAAAAATTTTGACTTTGTATGAGAAATAAATCAGTTGCAGAGAGGCCAAAATCCTGTGAAATTGTTAACTCAAGACAACATTTTTCTCATGTATTTTTATATACACGAGTTGTATTAAAATATTTAACCAGCAAAATAAAATTCCGTTACAATATAGCAATATAGTCCTGAGATAATGAGATTGTACTCTCTCTTCTGGGGAAATAAATAGCAATTGATGTAGTACATACCTTCCAGCGTTGAGAAGTAATAAATATTCAAATATTCCGGCGATAAAGATGCAAACGATTTGAATATTCGCAAATATGAAATATGGCGACAGGCAGGAGTCGTGGTGCGCAAAGCATGTTGGTACTATTTTTACTGAACACGAAGCGAGCTGTTTCGATTATGTCCTTTCATGGACATCATCGTGTTTCTTTTCATAAACATTAACAGTTGGTTATTGTTCTTTCTTTGGCACACAATATCTATAAATTTTGAATTCAAATCGCATTCAACGGCATATATTAGCGTTATAATAGCTATACTATGGTAAATCTTTGTGAGGACAGTGCTTGGATATGAATAATGAACATGAATATTAAATATTTAACAAAATTAAAGCTAAACAGTCGATTCTGTCGAAAGATCATTTCGAAGGGAAGAGCATTGAATATTTGCTGCCAAGGTCCAGATCATAGTCAAGATCGAGGTCAAGATCGTGCGAATTTCAGGTTGGTAGATTTGTTTGAACGTTTGAAGCGGTCTCAAGAATATTGTTTACATTTTTAAAATACATATCCCTTCTTGTCTGTGTTTTGTACTGTACAACATAGGAATGATCATCACTTCAATATTCAGTAAATTTTTCTAGATTATTTTACTCTGTCTGACGCCAGCTTGATAATTTTATACTCGATGAGGGCAGAGTGCTGGGGCTCAATGGGTTGACCAGACTATTTCCCCATCTGTCTATTAATTGAAGCAAGAAAGGTTTAAATGTTCATATATTTTGCAACATGTCTGCCACTAGTCATGAACGTGTTTTGGCTGAGGCAATGGTTCACACTTCACATAGTTTACAGATACAATAAAAGTATATAAGGGCCTAGCCTGCTCACAGGCTCTATTATATAGAGCCTGCAACTTTTATTGGTATTTTTTCAATACGCCCCCTTTGAGATAATTGAATATCCGGTAAATAGTAGCCAATCAAAGTAACTTTTTTTAATTAGATTACCAGAGGTTATTAACAACAACAAACAGTTTCTCGCACAATTTTACGCCTATATCTTTTACTAGGATTCCAAGGTCTAAACCTTAATCTAAAATAATGCATGGTCGTTTTTTCCCTAAAGTGTTCTAATATTTAAAACATAGTCCCGTTTGTATATTGCTGTCTTTGTTCGTATACATTGCCGTTTTAAATTATGTAACTATACTAAATATAACTGTATAAATATATAAAATATTATTCTCTATTAGTTAATGTATTTTACACATTTATATCCAAAATATAACTGTAAGATTTAAGGAAACATATTTAGGTTTTGAACAAACACTATTTATTAAAAGTGTCGAACAATAGCAGGGGCTAAAAAACAACATTAATCATTATTGCGTGAAGTCTGTCATTTGCTCAATAATACAATTAACTCAATAGACAACAGACAATTTGAAACCCTGTGGCATCGATTCTGCCGTGTTTAATAACCACATTTTTTCTGTAAAAAGCTCTTGTTGTAATAATATATGTCATTAGTTGAGACTCCCAAAAAGAAAGTCTCAAAGAGAGAGCGGACTTCGGTCAAAGAACACGCAAACGACTATTGCAGAATTTCCAGGTGTAAATTGATTCAAATTGGCCAGGTGTTCTAAGAACGACTTTCCTCGACGGTGTCTGTTTTAATAATTTGCCCATTGTCTTGGCTTATTCAAGACCAGATTGTTGAGGCAGAAAGCAATGGACAATCAACTGCTTTATACTAGCTGATTCACTGCCTGTGTCTCAATGAACGTCTCGCTGGGCTAAGTTGTTCAACGTTTGAAAACACACACAAAAGTCTCAAAGATTTCTGCTGCAAGTGATGCAAACGTGGTTAGATAAATTGTCAGCCTGAACTAGACTTATTTTACTCTCTCCTGGCAAAGAGCAGCAAGGCATACGTCGAAGTTTTCCCTTGTACTTCTTTGGAAAAGGTTTATAGCTGACGAAGACAAAGTATTGGTATATATATATTAAACTTTTATGAAATCCCGTTGGAAGTACAGTTAATATTGCTAACCTTCGCTCATCCTTCAACGTTAATTTAAATTGAAAGTTTTTCAAATACAGTCAGTTACTTCTTCGAAGAGATAAACAAAGTCATGGTTTTATACGCCACTGATTGAATGCCAGCTTTAACATTACATTGCGAAATGTTGTACAAGTTAAATATTTGCACGATATTAACTCATGGGGCACTTTTGACCAATGGGAATTTTGCGTACGCTCCGTACGCATAAATCGACTTTTTACTAATAAAGGTCGCAGGCCGTTCCTCCTCCCAGCCTCTGCCTGACAACAGCCTGCGAGCAGGCTAATAAGGGCCCTGTACATAAGCCCCCCCATTCAAAAAATCTTTACGAACACAAATAAGCCCAGGCCATATGTGTGGAGGTTCACTGTATGCCATTATATATCTGATTCTCTTGTGTTCTTTGATTGGCAGTAAAAACTGTAATCATTTTAATGGTGTGTGTTCTTATAGTTTTTTCCATTCTTTTAGATTGATGTAAACCAAATGATATATCACTTTTGCATGCTGTAGTACATCAAACACAAAAGAACCGGATTTAACCATAGAGGGTTCAGACCACCTGATAAAGGAGATTGACAGTAACACAGCTATACAAGAAGGTATATAATCAGTACCATGTAATGTTTTGTGAAGATAAACTCTTTTGATGTATTACATCGCTGCTGTGAGACTGGTTTATCTGCAGTGGTCTGCATGTTACTGGGTCCAAATGCATTGTCGTGGGAAAGTTGCCTAAAGCAATAGTTATTAGGGCAGAAGAAACTCTTAAAACTGAATTTAGTTGTTACCACACCATACTGTCTAATGAAGTGATTTTAGTCAATATAGATATATACATATGTTGTTGTTGTATATGTATCATTAATTAATATAGCTAGCTATACTGTACACAGGGCCGCCTAGAGAATTTGCGTTGCCCGAAGCAAACCTTCCCTGGGTGCCCTATGACATTATTTATAAGCTAGACCCAACTAAACCTTAGCTAGACTGCATGTGGAGGTACTGTAAGTAGTAGACGGCCAGCCAACCTCAATAAAAGTGTCTCTAAAATGTCATTGATGGCATTTTTTGTTACAAGCTGGCAACTGGCGTTTTCATATAGCTTAGACACTGGAGAACAACGTTTGATAGGTTGCCACCTCTGATATTGACTTTCAAGTGAAAAATTTTGAGAATCTGAAAATTGTGTCTATTAAAATTACTATACTCACTAAATTATGAAATTTGAATCCAACTTTCAGCAAAAATCACCGTTTTAATCAGAAAGTTCGGAAAAAAGGAAATATAGAACATTTAAGTGAGAAGTGTAAATTATAACCCTGTTTTCAGTTACGGGCACTTAAAGTTGCTAAAAAACAGGTTTTGTGACTTCATTCACCGCATTTTACCTCTTTAAGTGGCCATAACTCGAATTTGACTAAATAAATCGTATTACTCGTTTAAATGTCTTATATGTACTTTTTTATGCTCTTTCTAACGATATAAACGATGCTAATTTAAGTGAAATTCAAATTTCACATTTTTTCGGGAGTATAATAATTTAATAGGCAAACTGTTCAAATCCTTAAAATTTTCTCTTCGTTCGTTCAAATCAGAGGTGGCAACATATCAAACGTGACTCACCAGTGTCTAAGCTATAAGAAAATGCTTGTTGTTTGCTTGTAACAAAAAATGCCATCGACAGTCATTATTTTGATCGGCTGGCTGGCCGTCTATAGCCCTCAATTTAAAAAATGCTTTTTATAGAACCTACTCAATTTTAGGCTCTTGCTCTCAAGTTGGCCCCTATTAAAGGTGGGGGCCCAGGGCAATTCTCCCCCCCCTCTTGGCAACCCTGACTGTACATGTGATTATTTTGATTATAACTAAATAGAATATGCAACCCTATCGTAGAATGTGTTATATTTTGAGTGTATACCATATTGCTAACCCATTGAGCTGAATTGTGCCCTACTTTGTTGTTTTACTATCAATATTTAAAACATGGCTTGT
This sequence comes from Paramuricea clavata, assembly GCA_902702795.2. Lineage (NCBI taxonomy): Eukaryota > Metazoa > Cnidaria > Anthozoa > Malacalcyonacea > Plexauridae > Paramuricea > Paramuricea clavata. The sequence goes on from CACRXK020000338.1 coordinate 79,453, forward strand.
TTTGGCAAGACATGACATCCTTTGGCAAGACATGACATCCTTTTGGTTTTTCACATATTTTATTTGACAGAATGTCATTTCTGCGATATATCGAAACAATGCCATTTCTTTGATGTATCGAAACCATGGATAGTTTAGAGTTTTCGACATATTGAAAAAATGGCAATCTTTTCATATATCGAAGAAATGGAATTCTTTCAATATATAGAAGCCATGGATAGTTTAGTTTTCGATATGTCGAGGAAATTGCAATCTTTCGATATATTGAGGAAATTGCAATCTTTCGATATGTCGAAGAAATGGCATTCTTTCGATATATCAAAGAAATGGCATTCTTTCGATATATCGAAGAAATGGGATTGTTTCGATATATCGAAGATATGGCATTCTTTCGATATATCGAGGAAATTGCAATCTTTCGATATATCGAAGCATTGGATAGTTTTATTGTTTTCGATATATCGAAGGTGGCATGTTCTTGATATATAATTTTCACTGACTGGCTGCCTCCAGACATGATTTGGAACTATAACTTTCCTCATTTTTCCCTTTTATTCCCATGCATTTTACTCACTTTGCTAAAAACAATAAATTTTGCCCAAATTTTTCAGCAGTTTTTTCCTCTTAGAGATTTAGTATCATTTTAGTCATATCTTGCAACTTGGAAAAGCTAAAATTGTTGCAAAATGTGTATGTTTTTGCTGAATATATTTTCAGTCATTTTTAAGAGGAGATTTTTTACAAACTCGCATATTTGGCGCTCAAAACCAATCGGATTGCCGGAATGCTGAGAAGGCGATAGAACAATGCTGGCAATATGGCAGCGTCGTTTCGTGTAGAGCGTCGTTTCGTGTTTTGTTTTGTAAATGATGCGGTTTTTAACACAAATGACAACTGGATGGGGAGATTTTTGATAGATAATTAGTCAATTTAATCTTCAAGAAGTAAGGAGATAGATTTAACAAGATGAATTTGTAATAAACAAAGAATTACAAGCGATGCAATTTTTAGTGGCATTTGTTTTGACTGGACAGTCTGTCATGGAACCTTGGAAGGTATGGTTGAATTTATACTAAATTTCTAGCCAATAACCTGCTTCTGATCAGACAAGAAAATTTTAAAAACAAACCTGACATACTCAACTTACAGCAAATTATATATTAACAGAACTAGCGTGTTTGTCCAAAATTAATTTGCAGTTTTTTACAAACGATTTCAAAATTTACTGATTTATTTGGAAAGGTGATTAAATGCAGCATGTTTGGCTATAGCTTCAAAACTAAATGGAAATATTGAACTACAGTATATGTTCTGTTTTTTAAGATATATTTTCTGCAATTAAATGTATCGATTTTAAAATCCAAACGCTAAGTAGGTTTGAATTACTTTTTACTGCTCCTGCCAAATGTGACTTAAATTACACCATTGGTTCATTGGTAAAACATAATTTCAGCAGTTATAAATCATCTGAAACTGCTTCTGATCTAAGGGAGCATTCATTTTTTAGCTGGGGGGGGGGTGTGGGCCGGAGGAATTTGGGGGTGGGTCAGCCAATTTTGACATGCTTCAAAGGGGTGGGTCTTTTATAGTTTTGGTATAAATGGAGGGGGTCATAAAAATAATCGGTGAAAAAATCACCAATATGATTTTATTGAATTTGGAAATATTTGGATCAAGAATGGTAAAAAGGTCTAGAATCTATCAACTATCTCGTCATCTATAACAAAGAAGCAAAATTCATTTGACGCTCTGTTCACACAGTCCATAGGAAAACATTTCCATGACGTTCGTCAATTGACCTCGTTTTTATCCGTTTTTGTGTGAAAACATGAATGAAAGAAAACGCAGGACCGTAGCATGATTTCAAAATCATGCATGGTTTCAAGGTCTGCATGACTTCAAAATCATGCAGACCTTGATCAATTTTAAGCTTTATTAATTTTAAGCGGCTACATTATCCATGACAAATTGCAAAGAATGAAGATGGTAGCCACAGTTTCCTGCAACTTATCCTTGTTATCCAATATATAGTAAATTGAATACGCCTTCGCCCATTTAGTACTACCAAATTGTCAATTTCGACATACTAAACGCTGTTTCTCTGGCCATCAGAATTCTGTCAAATCTTCCCCCAAAGGCCAGGAAATGGCATTTAAGAGACTCTAGATTTAAAAATTTCCTCGGGCCTTTGGCCCTCGCTTTCAGCCCCCCCAATAAAACAGAGCTTCCTACGGCCCTGAAACGCTATGGAAACGACACCGTGTGGATTAATACTTAGGATGAGGGGTCAAAAAATTTTCAGTAAAAAAAATAGGGGGTCATAATTTTTTATCAACTTTTGTCTTGGGGGTTCCAAAGTTTCGCACGGAATTAGACATCAGTTCCTCCGCCCCCCCCCAGCTAAAAAATGAATGCTCCCTAACTAAAATGTTTTTCACAATAGACCCTGGGTCTGATAGTTTGCAAAAAGTATAATTTGATTCAAATTTGAGTGGTAGGTCCAAGGTCGTTTTTTAACATTTTCAAAATCAACCAAAAGTACAATATTCACAGTGTTTATTTACTTGAACAGCCCAATATTTGTATTCTTCGAAAATCATGTGAGATATAATGGTTAGTCATATGGACATATCACTTATTACATTTTTCACTATCCATATTGATTTAAAAACCGGTTCAACATTTTTATTCCCAAAATCCATCGAGTACTGGTACTGTACTATTTGGCAGAAATGGACTTTTAACAGTCTACTCTTTAACATCAAGTTTAACTGTTGAAAATTAGCCCAAACCTGTTTCTGATCAAACTAATTTATCTTTAAGGATGAGGCCTGGTTATATTAGTTTGCAAAAAGTATAAATTGATTCAAATTTGAGTGGTAGGTCCAAGGTCATTTTTTGACATTTTTTAAATCGACCACAATATTAAAAAGTTCATAATAAGGCTGTTTTGAAGGATATGTGAATCTAATGTGCAGAGCTGAAAAGTGCTGTAGAACTGTTCCTGAACAGGCTAAATTGTCTCGCATATGAAGGCTGGGGTATGTTAGTTTGCAAAAAATATAATTTGCCTAAAATCTGAGTGCGCGGTCCAAGGTCGGTTTTTACCATTTCTAAAACCCATCAGTTTTGTCTGTCTGCAAATATCCACAACTACTACCAAAATCAACATGTTCGTAAAAAGGCTTGGCAACCGGGCCAGCCTGGTTAGTCTCTTTATATGGGAAAATGCTTGTCCTGCTAACCGTGATTTAATCTTTTTCAAGTGAGGTCTTGTACAAAGCTACACAGTGATATGTTTGTTATTACTTAATTAGGCTAGTTGTAGTGCTAACCATGCAAAACCCAGCTTTCATATAAAAATCCTCCATGTCTGAACTTTTTTTATTAAACTCATGCAGTAAATTATTCTTATTAATTTCATTGAAAATAAACACATAGATTGGTCGTATATTGGAATTCTACTAGGCCAGGCATAAATTAGATCATGCATTTACACAGTATATCATAATAAATTTGCAAAAATATCAGATTTTCTAAGATCTTTTCTTGCAGGTTATCAAAGAAAACAAGAAATGAAACAAGATGAAAATGAATATTTATTAAATTACAGATTGTGATACAAATTTAATTATGATACAAATTTATATATTGTGTGGATATTACAAAAGTTTATAGGATGTACAAAATACTCTACAATGTACAGACATCTGTCTTCATAATCATATCTTTAAGGTTGTAAAAGCAATATCCCAGAGATCTGTAAAAAATATACTTTCATTGTTAACTCAGAGGGAAAGGAGCATTCTTTTGTGTGGCATCAGGATGGTTTACTGGGGGGGGGTTCTGTGTCAAATCTTTTGCAATTATCAAACTTTGTTTTGATTGAAAATCAAAATCAAATGAAAATCAAATCGGCATTTTGCAAGCAACCGTCGCGACCTATTTTTGATAACTTTTCCTTCTGATTCAACGTGTAGTTACTAGAAAAATGAGGTTGCATCAACATTATTATCGTTTTATGGGGATATAAAACCCAATAGAAAAAGCGTTTTAAAGCTTTAGAACTCAAGTGCAGACTTTTTGAAAATTTGCACGTGGCAAGCAAGCGCACTAATTCGATACAATTATTTTAAACCACAATATGTCTGAAATGAGTTGTCGTTTTAAGACTAAATTGATGAAAATAGATATAACTGTAATTTTGGAATATCCTACTTACTTAGTGTAATTTAATACTTGAAGTATTCTTGCCAAAAAGGGCACATATGCACACAGTAATTTAATCTGGTGTCGTTTGAAACATACTTTAGCTAAAATAACAACTTGAACAAGAAGACCAACAATGGGGTTACGAAAACAGTCGAAATTGTGCCCAAATTTGCATAAACAGTTTGTCTAAAAAGATAACTTTAAACTAGATTCAACCAACTTTAATGTGGTCGAATTTTGTGAGTGTTTGATCGCATATTTCTACTCAAAAATACCCTTGGTTGAATCTGGTTGCCGTGCGACCTAATGACCTGACCTACAGACTCAATGGGTAAGTCATTTCACTTGAGTTACCATACGTTTTTCACCAGTTCAACTAGTACTCAACATCAACGAGCTGACTGACCTGAACGGGGGTTTGCCTGTTCCCCTGTTATCTAGAGGTTCACCTGTTCCTCTGAAAAACCTACAGTTTTTGCATGCTCTGTCAGGTATCGAGTACCCATACTGTCTCAGTATACCAATGGTGGTCCCCAGACCATCAGGACTCATACGTTGCTGAACAACATGCACAGAGCCGCATCACTCCCTCTGCAATCTAGAGGTCTGCCTGTTCCTCTAGGTAAAACATAGGTTAGTGAGAGCCTCTATGCCATAAAGATCTGTCTGCTGTGTGTTGTTTTCTGGGCGTTTTTTGGTGCTTTTTTTTCAAACTGCGGTTTGGATGCCAGTTATTTCAACATATTAAACTTCATTAACACCCTTAACAATCACTGAATCTGATGTTATTTTTTTCAAAGTAATAAAATGTTGTAGCCGACCAGCCAACTGCGTTGGTGGTCGAGTTATTGTCACATGTGGTTTACAAATGCATGAAAACAAAAATCAAAATGACAGTAATCAGTCGAATACATATCGAAGTATAAGTATTGCTCCTGATTCTCCTCTGGCATGAGAGTCAATCTCAACTGATGTTGGGCAAAGTAGACATAGAGACTGAAGTATTGATGAACAATCCAGATCTTGAAGAACCTATGCTCAAGTGGCAAAATCTCCTCCCCCTGTTAACAGGATTAATGGCAAACCCAGTACGGATAATAATACAGAAAATATTATGCAAGTCCCTGCAGCTCGGAAAATGAATGAACAAATTGATGATAGTGATGGGTTTATTGGGGTTAAAACGAAAGCATAATAGAATTAAAAAGTTCCTCTTGTCCGGGATTGCTGAGAATGTTAATGATCAGGATATTTTATGTTATTTGGAAAAGCAAAAGGTAATACCAACATACTTATCTCTATTTAAAAGTAAATGGAAAGGTTAAATTTCTGCTAAACTTCATGTCCAAGCAAATTTATGCTCTTTGATTGAAAACGAAACATTTTGGCCCAAGTTTGTGAAATGCAAACCGTGGAAACCAACATCTACTGATCGTAGAAACAACAGCCCCCAGAGGGAATCCTTTCAACATATGTATAATGGCTCAAATTCCCATCAGAATGTTAGGCGGGTGAGGCATAATCCTCAAAATAAAAGATCTGTAAACATTTCACATGCAGTCAACTCAAACATCATAATGAATAACCAAAAACATTCATTTAACAAAATAAAGTTATCTCATCTCAACGTGCAGTCAATTAGAAACAGAAATCATTTAATTCAAGTACGAGAACTAGTTGTTGACGAGAAACTAGATATCTTGGCATTATCAGAGACATGGCTAAATTCGTCCACGACTAATGCCGAGGTAAAAATTCAGGAAAACAACATATACAGACTTGATCGTAAGCACAAAAAGGGTGGCGGCATATTAGCGACCATTCTATGATATACTGCACACTTAAACTAAGAGCTGATAAGCCTCGACTTGAATACAAGGATGTGAGGAGTTTTAAGAACTACAACTCTGAGAGTTTCAAGGCAGAACTGTCTCAACTTTTCATGAAACCTATCGTATTAATGATGTAAATGAGAAAATTGATCATTTCAATCAATTATTCATAAATACTCTGGACAAACACGCACCTATCAAACACATCAGAATTAAAGGCAGACTTAACCAATTTATTAAGTACTGTTTAATAAACGAGCAGGAGTGTTTTATTAGGTTTAAAGCCACGAGCGCGCAGCACGAGTGGCTTTAAACCTAATAAAACATGACCTGCGAGTTTATTGAACGGCTTCAAACACGACTACAAATTCAATAGATTTACTGCCTTATTAGTATTCTTTATATAAAAAATACTAATGAGGACACGACTACAATAGATACTGCCTTATTAGTATTCTTTATATAAAGAATACTAATTAGGAGTGTTTTATCAGGTTTAAAGCCACTGCACGTGACATATTATGGTTAACATGATTTGCCAATAAGCTTATGAATTATTAATGAGTGTTTGAATAAAGAACTAAAGTGCACGATGAAACTTAGAGACAAAAAGCTGAGAATTTTTCGCCTTTCACGTAACACGGAAGATTGGGATGTCTATAGGCAACTTAGGAATTCTATAAAAACATCTTTAGGAGCAGCAGAGTCCAACTTTGTCCGGAATCAAATTGAGGAATATAAAGGTAATTCAAGATCTATGTGGGAAGTGATTAGGGGGTGTCTGCCGAGCAAAGATTCAGAAAAACCTGTTTACCAGAAAGACCACAAAAAATTAGCCAATGAATTTAACGAATATTTTGCTTCTGTGGGGAAGATTGCAGCCGAGAAGGACAAGAGACTTGCGGAAGTTAACAACATTCAGATAGCAACTGCTTTACCACCTGCAAGACACAGATCTTCTCTTGATCTGTTTGAATTTAGAACAATTATTTTAAATAGTCCATCAAACAAAGCTACAGGTGCCGATAAGATAAATATTCAATTCATTAAAATTCTCTTGAAGTGATTTTAGATCCTGTTAAGAATATTATCAACTGTTCCTTGATGACATCAACATATCCTTCAATGTGGAAGATAGCAGAAGTGGTACTGCTACACAAGGAAGGGGATCCTGAAATCGCTTCAAATAATCGACCAATTTCACTGCTGTCATGTTTGTAAAAAATATGCGACAAAGTCGCACTGAATCAGTATTGCATCAACTTTCCAAATTGCATCAACTTTTATTATTATTAAAATTAATAAGTATATATTTAACAGCCATTTACCCTCCCACATTTAGCAATAGCTATTCGAGGTGGGGGGTTAAGATTTCATACAGTTAAGGAAAAAAAAGAAAGAAATCAGGCTCCATGGCAGAACTGAATGCCATGGAAGAATTACCAAAGCCGGCTGTATACGTGTCTACCGTGTGAAAATTAATTTAGCTCATATACAGAAGAAAAGAAACAAGAATTAATCAGTTTTAGATATTGTTTGCATAATCATGGTAAGATCACCATAGTCATCGCAGAAACTTAGAGCATCGAGGAGTAAACTTTTGCATTGTTTGGAAAAACAGGGTTTACTTAATTCTCGAATAGAGGTAGGTAAACTGTTCCAAATTTTTACACCCATTCTGGAAAATGACTTAGCTAAGATATTTAATCTCGAAAATGGTTGATAAAGGTCATGACGAGCCGCAGACCTAGTATTGTACTTATGTGTATCAGCAATGGCAGTGAATAATGTTGTGATATTAACCGGAGATTTATTGTTCATAACGTCATGCATAATACAAGCCACATTATGAAAATAGAGAAAATTTATTGGAAGAATTTCAGATTTAGTAAAAAAAGGTATAGCGTGATCTCTGTAATCGGCAAAGTGCATCAAGCGGACAGCTCTTTTTTGGTGAACAAGCAGACGATTGAGATCAGACTTACAAGCTTGACCCCAAACAGTGATTCCATAACTCAGATAAGGATGCATTAAGCCATAGTAAATCTTTTCTAGAATATATTTTGGAATAAAATGTCGAATTCTGGAAAAAATCCCGATAATCCGACTGGTTTTAAGAGAGATATAATCAATATGAGCTTTCCAAGATAAACTAGAATCAATCATGAGACCAAGATACTTCACAGAGTTTTTCATTTCTAAGGGCAACATTCTCTTGGTTCCATGATCATATAACTTTAGCTGAGGAAAATAATCTATTCTTTTTTGATTCGGATGAAAAATGACAAAATTTGATTTG
>CACRXK020000339.1:9734-22645 GCA_902702795.2 Paramuricea clavata
ATATATATATATATATATATATATATATATATATATATATATATATATATATATATATATATATATATATATATATATATATATTTATCACTTATTTACTGAGACCGAGGGAAACAGTGTGTTTTGTGGACCCGAGACCGTCGATGTTTCCCTCGGCTTCGCCTCGGGAAACATCGACGGTCTCGGGTCCACAAAACACACTGCTTTCTCGAGGTCTCAGTAAATAAGTGTTTTATTATATATCGATAGTCAAAGAAACAACAAATCAAAGAACAAATGAACGTAAATACATCCTAATTTCGTCACTCTCACGTGATATGCTCTCAACCAATAAAACACTAGAAAAATGCGACTTTAACTATTGATATAAAAAAAATATATTTGTATACTTTCATTATTTTCTTCCTTTATTATTAATCAACGGCCCCTTGAAAATCAGCTACAAGGAACTGTACAAAAACATGCTGAAGGGCTACCGTTGTATACGTGTGTAAATAAGATTAAATAATAATAATAATAATATCTTGAGTCTTACGTTTGTACCAGACATGTACTGGGCAATAATAATTGGAGCAGTAATAATAATTTGAATTATCGTACCCTGTATGGTAGTTACTCATACTTGGTAATACCCTTCCCTCGACCTACCGTATAGCAGGCTGAATTACTCTGCAGCAGGAGACGTCCCTCTAACCCTTTTTTTTCAACCTTGCTTCCCGAAAGTAATACCCTACCATCGACCACATACTTAGCAAGCTTACCTTAGCAGTAGACAGCGCTCTGATCATATCTTTCTCAAATCATTAATAATTCATGAGCAATTCAGCCAATGATAATCACCTGTTTGATCACAAGATGCCATTTTGATGACCTGGTGAAACTTGATCAAACTCACTAGTGTTTTCATCAAATATCTTAATTACGCATACAAAATTACTTGAATAGAATTCCTATAATACGTTATGCTTGGTTAAGAATTCTATTCAAATCAGCAAACGAAAACATTCTGCTACGTCTCAATTCATTTGAGAAGCCATATAAACAACTCGAGCTCGTGTCTCACCGGGATATATCCAAACACTCGAAAACAATGTATGAAAACACTCGCCCTTCGCGCTCGTGTTTTCATACATTGTTCTCCCGTGTTTGGATATCCTGGTGAAATACTTCCTCTCGTTGTTCATGTATTACGTCACGCTTGCTCTCATGGAGTAATACCTTTCTATCGACCTTCAATAGCAGGCTTGACTCAGCGGTAAGAGACGGCGCTCTAACCACACCTGTCACACTTGCTTCGCTGGATTAACAGCCTACCCTCGATCTAGAGTAATAGGCTAAACGCAGAGAAAAGGAACGGCCCGCTAACTGTATCTTCCAGTTCGCTAATGTTAAAATCCTTTTCCTTACCAGGGTTTATAATGTTTGCGGACAGCGATGCTGGTAAAATCTACCAGATGCAATTGGACAGCATAAACGTGAAGCCCATCGCTGTTCCATTTGACGAAAAGACCAGCATTAGCAGACCGGTTGCACTGGAGTACGACAGAGTCGAGGACCGCGTATACTGGAGTGATGTTACTCTAAAAATAATTTGCCGAGCTTTCAGAAATGGGACAGGTTTTGAAGTGCTTTTTGATGATATTGGCGTTGCTGATGGTTTAACTATTGACCTTGCAGGTCGACAATTGTACTGGACTAGTACATCGAACGATACTATTGAAATGTCTAAACTTGATGGATCGTATAGAAGGACTCTGATCAGTTTGGATTTGGACGAACCGCGGGATATTATTGTGGATCCCATTGACGGGTAGGTTTTAAGCTGTGTTAACACCTCTATTAAGAGGGCGTCTCTGTAAGAGCGGACCACTCGATCTGGGCTTCAAAAATAGATTTCTCTTATATTTCTACCGTCGATACTTTCATCTATCCTAACTACGAAACTGGAGTTAAGATCGTTCAAACGTGGTTTTTACAACCGCTATGCGAGTTTTTGTCCCAAGACCTAAGTTAATTAAAATATGCCGGTTTCTGAAATCGCCAAAGCCTACAATCACAGTCAGCTTTTTCTATTTTCTCTGCTAATCAGAACTTCGTTTTCGGGTTTGAACTGCACTAGAGTGCTCTTTCTACTCAGAAATAGTAATATATAGCTGTTTAGTTGCACCTGGCAAATAAATAAAATTACTAATCGAGACCCTTCAACGCATGATATCAAATTCGAGAATTATCAGTCCTAAAACATTGCAGAATTCTCATTTGTGGCACCTGTCCAGGTTCTAAATCGCTTTTAAACTTTGAAATAGGATGCTATTCCACACATCCACACAATACAATTTGGGGCACATACAGGGTGTATAAAAAAAACGCAACCTCGGAATTTCCTGAGAAATTACTTTGCAATTCTTAAGCATAAAAGATTTTAGGCCCCTGGAGATTGAAATCGCATTGCTAATAGATCATATTACTGTTGTTGTGCATTAAATAAATGCATAAATTTTGCTTTATGCACTCGCCTGTGCAGTAATTTTGACAGTTGTGCTATTTTAAATTCCCAGGCGCCTAAAATCTTTTGTCTTAAAACAATGTCGATTTCTTGGGAAATTCGGAGGTTGCGTTTTCTTTTATACAGGGTGTCTCAAAAAAACCCAAAATCATTGAAATTGACGTATTGTTCGATATTCAATGCCCTAGCACTAAGTTAATCCCACGAGTGCATAAAAGATTGACATAACTGCTATAATGAATGGTAATACTCAGCGTAAACTTGTTATGTCAGGCATAAAGTACAAAACCCACGAATTTACGAAGCATTTTTAAATTCCCATGAGCAAACAAACGTTCACTTTACAAAGATATTTTAATTTTTTAAAACAAATTAATCACCCTGTCAAAATCCTTTGTGTTACGGCATTGAAATTCGAACAATACGTTATTTCAATGATTTTGGGGTTTTTTTGAGACACCCTGTACAGGGTGTCCCCAAAAAACCGAAAACTATTGAAATCACTAATAACAATTTAATTGTCAGCATTTAAATGCCTTAGCGCTCTGTTGGTTCCCACGAGTGCATAAATGATTGACATAAGTAAATTTTATGCATAAAGAAACTGTTTAAGAAGACGTTTTTAATTCCCACGAGCAGAAAATCGCGCACTTTACCAGGAGATATTCCTAACTAAATTCTAATACATGCACCTTGTCAATATTTTACGCATCATTACATCCAGCTGTTTGGTAGGTATTAACAATAAGTGATTTCAATAGTTTTCGGGTTTTTTGGGACACCATGCATGTCAGTCCCTGGGGACTGTTTTATTTATTAGCCTCGCTATTATTGCCGAAAAATCAACAGCACGTTGAAGACCTATTCCTAAATGTCCTTTGTCTGATTCGTATTAATGCCAAATAAATCCTGTTGAGCAGTCAAAATGACAAATTATAGCCCGACAAAGACAGAAATACAAAGACAGCGATGCACAGGAACAATTGTCATGACATATAAACTCGATAAAAGACTGCTAAATGGTAACCATGCTTTTATAAAATGCGGTGCCGCTTTACAAATAAAACTTTCCGGCGTTTCCGCCTACGAGCTGTGCTACAAGTAAAGGATATATCATTTTGTAGTGCGCTACATTCCTACTTTTGGCGGGCAGTTGTTCCGCACGATTGTTTATAACTTCGCTTTAAAACCTTCAAAATAAACTATTGTCGGATCAAAATACTATCAAAATGAAGAGAAAAGTGAGACGAATCCATTCGTATACCGCCGAAAAAGAAAAAACTAACAACACGAAAGTTATCAAGGATCAAACCTACTGCATTTTTAATTAGTTCGAATAATTTTGAGCGATTTGTCAATTGTCAAGGTAATTTCGCTTGACTTTCAAAGGCCATAAATCGCTAGAATTCTACTGTTTAGTAATGAATTTGGCATCCGTATGTACAATTTCGTACGCTGATTCGAACGACGGTATTTTTGTCCTCGTTGAGTCACATGGGTGCATAAAACCAGACCGTCTGCCGTGGTAGCTGTGATTAACTTAGCACGGATTGACGGACACCGCAATTTCGCATATTTGGGTACTTATAATGTAGAATAATGAAAAAAATTTCCCGAACTCAAATTTTGTGAACCAGGGGGTGTGTCCTTTCAAACAAACAAGAAACTGGCTTGCGCACAAAATGTAAAAGCTTTAATCATATTTTGAGTTAATATATAGATGGAACATTTGTTGGGTTTTATTTACTGTACAAAATTTCAGACAATTTGCATTAGTCTAAGCCCTTTAACTATTAACGCAACTTACATTTTTTCCTACAAAATCAACTATTTGAATGCTTAATTAATGCCTTTGCCTAATTTGCATATGTCAGCAATATGCAAATTAGGTAAAGGCATTAATTAAGCATGCGAAAGGCTGATTTTTTCGGAAAAAATGAATAGTTAAAGGGCTTAAACTAAAGCAAATCGTCTGAAATTTTGTACTTTAATTAAAAACCTAACACATTTTACATCTATCAACTCAAAATATGATTAAAGTTTTTAAATTTCGTGCGCAAACCATTTTTATTTTGTTGGAAAAGACCCCCCCCCCCTGGTTTACAAAATATGAGTTCAAGAATTTTTTTCATTATCCTACATTATAAGTACCCAAGGAAGCTATATACATCAAAAACTGGATACTAATAGCTGTTTTTCGAAATTGTGAGCAATTTCAAATATGCTCAGTTTTTTTATACACCCTAGTCCCAGCGAGTTAACGCTCTTTCGAGCGCCTTGTTATTAATTCATTTCTAAAATCATTTTGGAACCCTTTTTTGAGCTGTGGCCTGCGTGGAAAGTATCCCCCCTGACCCCTCCGCCCATGTGTAAACACGTTTGATTTTGACCAAAGACCAATTGAGTCCATTTTTGAATAAAATTTGTAAATCGAAAAGTCAAATTTTGCCGTACCTCTACGAACTGGTCTCCTCCATTTCGCGGCGACAGAGGCTAGCCCGTTTAAGAGGGCGTCTCTGTAAGAGCGGACCACTCGATCTGGGCTTCAAAAATAGATTTCTCTTATATTTCTACCGTCGATACTCTCATCTATCCTAACTACGAAACTGGAGTTAAGATCATTCAAACGTGGTTTTTACAACCGCTATGCGAGTTTTTCTCCCAGGACCCAAGTTAATTAAAATATGCCAGTTTCTGAGATCGCCAAAGCCTACAATCACAGTCAGCTTTTTCTATTTTCTCTGCTAATCAGAGCTTCGTTTTCGGATCTGAACTGCACAAACGTGCTCTTTCTACTAAGAAACAGTAATATATTTCAGAATTCTCATTTGTGGCACCTGCAGCAACCTTAAAATTTCTAGATGCACAATTGCCTAGCAAAATATACCATGATACATGTGTGATTTCGTCTCTCACTTAATTATTTGAAAATTATATTGATTGAAGACTTAATTTCATTATATATTTTCAGTTATATATACTGGACTGATTGGGGTCATTTTCCAAGAATCGAACGTGCCTACATGAACGGAGAAAACAGAAAGGATTTGGTGAACCACACTCTTCGCTGGCCCAATGGTCTGACAGTTGATCATGTCTATAATAAGTTGTATTGGGCAGATGCTTATGAGGACAACGTAGAAGTTATGGACCTCGCGACTCTCGAAAGAAAAGTTGTCCTGAACAAGAAATTACTATTTTGTAAGTCAAACACTTTATTAAACACGTCAAGTCAAGCCTTTCTTCACATGGGATAGCTTTATTGTTCTATTAACTCAAATGTTTCTCCCTAGAAGTCCAGTAAGGGCCATCGCTCATTGGCCCAGTGCTACTAGAAAAGGCATCCTATAAACTAAATCTATTATCACTCACTGGATAACTGTTAGAAATTTAGGTCTACATCGTATTTTAAGCTATTCAAAACACTCGGACTCGCGTTTTATCATATCTAAAACGCTCGGCTGCGCATCGCGTTTTAAATATAACAAGACGCCGACTCGGCGTTAACCTCGAGTCGGTAGATACGGGATCGTCTGGTAAATATCCAAAAATTGTGTAAACCACGATAGTTTAACAGTTCACTAGTATAAATGGTGAATCAGTTAATCAAAGCTCCGTTTTAATATTTTATTGATAATAATTACTGGCCCTCATCAAACCTATTGTTTTCTCTCTGCATTATATCAGCGAATGTCGAGAAGTTTTCATTTAACGTTCTACTGAAAAGCGGGAGCGGCCTTTTTGGTTGCATAGGGAAATACCGGCTCAGGGGTAAATGTTTATGCGCGTCATATTCTATGTACGCGTTAAAATAGCACACAACATTATTAAAAATAATGCAGCGTGTATCAGTGCACACAGACATTATTAGCAATAATGCATCTTCGTCACCCTGACATGTACACGCGATAACGTGAACATCCCAAGATGAGAAGGTGACAGTGCTAAAGGCCCCCCATACGGTGTCGTCGGGTGCCTGAAGCACTGTTGGAAACGGTCGCTGTGAGTCTTTTCAGTTCAATTTTATAGAGAAATAGTTTCGTTTGCGCTTGTGGGATTTTATTCGAGATATACGCATGTGCAGAATGCACCATAAGTTCTATTCCCGTGTTTATCCAATACGCTATTTGAGTAAACCTTATCATTAATGATAATATGTAAACTAGAACACTATAATAAGTTCTTTGTATGTTTGTATGGTGATAAAATATAATAGGTTTTGTTTGTGGAAACACCACGTAAATTTATTACTGCAAAGCTTTCGATCCGTAATTATTAGCACTGATGAAGATCCGGCCTTACGGATCGAAAGCTTTGCAGTAATAAATTTACGTGGTGTTTCCACAAACAAAACCTATTAGAACACTATAATTTGGAGATTTTAATTTAGGGCGATTAATTAAACTGAAATCTGTTCTATCACAATGCACTACAGTGCCTATGGTTATGTCTATATGCATGTCCTCACAAATGTCTAGTGTAACGTTGGATAGGTTCATTGTCATACGGTCTCGACAAGCAGCAACGTACAGTAGTCTTCCAGCCGAAAATAATTACTTTTGATTCGGGTCAGTAATTATAATAGATAACAAGTGAAAGTTGGCCGCGGTATTCCCATGCTATGCATACGAAGTATTGTGCATTATATCAACATATACTCGAGAATAGTTATCCAGCTAAACATGTATGTCAAAATTATCACATCTTCTGGTTTATCAAATTATCACATCTTCGGATTTTGTGCAAGGACAGCTTCGGGTTGCGTTTCGCTTTGGCCGATGCTTGAAATTTTCCGGAAGAACACTTATTTACCGGAAGTTGTCGTCTCCTCCGCAGACTCTTCGACTACGCGCGCGGCTCGACACAAATGGAAAAAAAAATAGGAGCCGAATTTATGACCTCGGTGTCGTACCTACCCGAGGTAATAAAACACTCCTTCTCGTGTTTTAAATACTACATCAACCAATGTTGGTATCGCTAAGTACAAGAAAGTTAGGCTCAAGGAAGTATATCATTCACTCAAGCCTTAAGTAATCAAATTACACCCCCTGGTTAAGGGTTAGTCCTGTCAATGGAGGGTGAGTGGAGGGACGTAGCGATCGGGGGGTAGGTTAGAATTAGGTAAAATCCAAGTTGAAATTTGGGGATTTTCAGGCAAAACTTGCGTAAAAAAGTTATTTTTGTGAAATGATATCCATTTTTTTAAAATACAGTCAATTTAGATCCAATTTAGAAAACGCCAGAAATGCAGTCCTGGAGCATCAAAAATGTAAAAAAATTTTTAGAGGACGACCCCCCTCTTCCTCAGAAACTTAGTATACCAATGAAAGTCATTCCAAAACATACTCTATTATAATTAATACATTTCAGGTAAATTTTTAACATTGAAGTTCAAATTTCGAGTAAAATCCTCCGACACCCATCCCCCCAAATTCAGATGCTTCGCTTCAGATGACTGATTGAGTGTGAGTGTGAGCTAGTGAGTTTTTAGAATACAAACGCAAGTATTACCTTGAGTTATCCCTCATCGATATAGTATTATTACAAGAAGAAGACCGGGTCAAACTGGTAGCACTTCCACTCTTCGCATTTGAGCGATAGCCAACAGACAGACAGACAGACAGACAGACAGACAGACAGACAGACAGACAGACAGACAGACAGACAGACAGACAGACAGCTAGAGCTCTAGCTGGTAACAAATTACACTCGTACAGGCGTATAAAGCAGCAGACCAGATCACAGAGTTTTATTACACCTTACATGTTTTCAGACTCTTACATCGATATCTTTTTATTTAGTGGGCTCCCTATTACGCCTCACCACTGAAGTGAACCACCCCTATGGCCTAACATTACTAGACGATCATATATACTGGACTGATTGGCAAACTGATGCAGTATATCGTGCTGACGTGAACACTGGGGCTAATATCGTATTAATGGCGGGTAACCTTGGGAGACCTATGGATATCCATGCCTATAGTACTGTACCAAAACAACGTGAGTGTGTAACATTTTACAACAATATCCCAAAATGTGGCTGTCCAGTGTAGGTAGTATTCCACAATAAGTTGTCCTAGTTTGTGTCTGAACCACCTGGTAATATATACATTGTATCTCAAACTCCTGGGACTGGATCAAAATTAATTCAGTCCTTGGACTGGATCAAAATTAATTCACCTCACTTTAATTGGATTTAGACTGGATTACATTTCAAGTATTTGAAATATTACCTCAAACATGGTATCCGGTCCGGTGTAGGCAATATTCTACAACTAGGTTACCCACAGGGCAGTAATCTGCCTTTGACAGCAAAAGACAAACTACAGGATGTTGAACGAGTTCCTCACAAACATCCTATTATTCTTATCCTTAATTGTTAACTGCCTCCTCCGCAAGCTCCTCTATATAGATCAAATTTAAATATCAGTAATATATAGATCAGCGCGTGCACTGCAATAATTATTTGATAGCAAGCGACTGGGGACGAGGCAGAATTGTTAACCCATTTATTGACAGCGCCCTACCACTGACTGAGTATTAAAAATCGTCTGGCGTTGGACATGGTAAATACTAAACTCGTTACTGTGCTGATGGATTAACAAGAGCCATTGGCAGATAGGTTTGTTAACCCATTTACTGGCAGTACCCTGTACCACTGTCGAGTAAAATCTTCTGGCGCTGGACAAGGGAAGGGCGCATTGCCAGCTAATGGGTTAAACCACCGCGGTTAAACATAAGATTTGATGCTCCAGGAAATGTAAACAAACTATCAGTGTAACATCCCAGTTTATATATTTATATACTCCCTATTGATTTCTCGGTATATACAAAAGTATTTTAAAGTATAACAACCAGCGAAAACGTAAGCCACTAACTACCCTGTGCGGCTGCGCGCAGACTATATAATGACATATATATGTTATTCGTCCGTCGCCATCCCTCCGTCATTCATCCGTCCGTCCGTCCGTCCGTATCCGCGTTTTATCCTAACCGTTTTTAAAACACAAAGTTTGCATAATTAAGGCAATGCGGTTCGTCATGATCAACATTTTCAAAAGCCGCCAATTAGACCAGGGGTTAAAGGGCAATGACAATGACATGCAGGTGATATTTAACATTGCGTCTCACTAATTAAAATTTGCGTGTTTAATCATGTTTATCAAAGAAAGAAAAAATATATACAAGACAATCTCACATGTGAAAATTTTTCACTTACGTACTGCCTTGTGATGCAGTACAAGTATAAATACAAATGACAAAGTAAATCCTAAAACATAATTAAATCATACGGCACATTCAAGATTTTAATATCGTATTTCAGCCGTGCGTTTATACTGCTTGGGCATTCGCTGCGTTATATTAATTTATATACACAGAAAAGCATGTCATTGTCTTTGCGGACCATAGGCAACCCCCCCCCCCCAATGCCGTGTCCGTCGGCACAATGAATTAGTTGTCGGTAAAATGAATTGGACCAAGCCAACAGGCAATACCTGATTGGAGAGAGATTGTTTGTAGAAAATTTGTAGAAAATGCGAGATCGAAAAGATGGATATGTCGACTGAAAGCTCGGCCCTTTTCCGAACATTCAGCCAAATTGGCCAAGAATTTATTACGCTAATACGCTATTTAATAGTATTATATTTTCTTGCAATTTTGTGAAATATGATACCACAGGAAACTCGAAGCACATTTGCGTGTTGACTGTTGATGCGTCTGCCCTTCATTTCATAATTTTGTAAAGCCAGTAAAAGTCTTAGAAATTACACCTAACGGTCTTATATACAATGAGAAATACGAAGATGATTTAAAAGTATGGACAGTAGCAAGCAAAAACGCAAACGGAAGAGAGAGAAACTGACGTGTTTAGTTTGTAATTGGTCGTTTGATGACGATTGGTGTGCTTTTTTGAAATTTATACCATGTATTTTAAGGAACTATTTCGCCTATTTTAAAAATAAATTGTCTTACTACTCGGATTTCATCGTTGTACATCACTTAAAAATGAATACGGTTCGTTTTGACCACGCCCTAACAACGTGCTAGCCACGCCCTTTTGTCGGCAAAAAGTTGTCTTGCACCCCCCGAAAAGGATAGTCTTCGCTCCGCCCCTGGCAAAAAGCATCCGTCAACCACATATATACCAAATTTAAGCAATCGTTAAATCATATACATGTCATGGAAAGAATATGGAAATAATGTTGAATGAAAGCTAGCATCGCGTATAATGTTAAAAGCACCACATATTGTAGTGCTCGAACCACTGCGTATAATTGCAAAAGCACCGCGTATAGTGCTGGAACCACAGCGTATAATGCGGGAACCACCGCGTATAATTATGGCGAAAGCACTGTGTATAATGCCGAGAGCAACGCCGTATAATGCTAAAAGCACCCAACGAAATGCCATTTGATCACTTTAAGCCAGTTATGGCTTTCCATAAAAGAAGACCAAAGATGAAAGATGATCACATTGCCTGTTTGCCTTATGCTTGACCGCGCTGCACCACGGTTAAAATTCACTGGCATCGTCATGCAATGCGCCAAATAGAAAATTTTGATTTCGACCCACAAAACAAAATTAGGATCTGCTGCCTTGCTCGCACGCTTCAGGCTCGCTCGCTGCGGCAGCAATAAGCTGTCGTGGTTTGTGTCTGGACAACTTAAAAATATATCTCAAAGTTAGGGAGCGGTCATAAAGTAAGTGCTACCCCGGGGAGGAGGATATTTTTAATTATGTGAAAAAAAATTCATACCCCCACAAAATTGTCGGTTAATATTTGGTACCCCATCAAGATAACGGTCTCAATTATTGTTTCATACCCCATCTAAAAACAATAAGCTTACCGGAGTTTATTAATGTTGATATGACCTGGGGTGTGCTGATAGGGCTAAAAAATTCTGTTGACTAATTGCCATTATCCTATAAGTTTTATTTTTAGTAAGTTTTATCTTTCTTTAACTTAAAAATAACAAAAAAGTAAAATTCAAATCCAAAATGCTGTTTTTTGGCCCCATTGAATACGACCGCCTGTCAAAAAATGGCGAATATTGCTAATATTTTACCCATTTTGGTTATTTTATGTAAAGAGATAAAAAAAAAACATTTTGGATGTGATATTTTTGGGTCTTTTACATTCAAAAGACATACTTTTATGTTATTGCATACCTCAGATGTCCATAAACACCACCATATTTCTTTACAAGCTGGCATTTCTGTACCATATGAAAAGACATACAACTGAAACTGACCTGTCTCCCCATATAAACAATCCAAATCATTTTCTTAAAATACAAAAGAACAGTAACTCCGAATAACCTTTTGTTTTGATTTATTGAATCTACGTTTCGACTAGATTGTACTCATCTTCAGGATTAGTATACGATTACAAATACAGCTATTTATATTTATGAATTTACATGCCCTGGCTGCCGAAGCGCTTATATTGGCAAAACGGACCGCTGTCTCTACACGAGTTTAAAAGAACATAGTATACGCTCGAAAACTCCGAGATCAACGCCCACGTCAACTCCTGTGAATATTTTCAATACATTAAAACTCTTATGGAACTCTCACCTGACGCATCTAACCCTATAAACACTAATATTACTCAATTAATTTTCAACAACTGTGAAATAATTGACAAGTCTGATCACTGGTCTCTGTTATTGTATAAAGAGTCTCTTGCTATACGGAGGCGAGACCCGTAAATAAACTATGGCGCTAAAGCATCTAAAGAATTGATCATATTTCACTGACATTAAGCTCTGCCTTTCTTCTCTTTACATATAGAGCTGTATTTGTATTCTTACACTAATCCTGAAGATGACTACAATCTAGTCGATTCAATAAATCAAAACAAAATGTTATTCGGAGTTACTGTTCTTTTGTATTTTATAAAAATACTGAGTGGTTCCCGTAATTAAATCCTTTTCAACATCACTGATTGAGTGATTTCACCATCATCACTGTGACACTGTCACTGTGTTGTCATATTGTTCCATAAATTGCATAATATTTGCAATTGCGCATTCTGCTGAAACTCTTGCTCTCTTTGGTGACTTAACTTCTTTAGTATAAACGGAAGAAACAATGAACTGAATGAAGTCGACCAAGAAGAGTTTGTAGAAAAAAATATGAAATGGCGACCATGTTTTTAAACCAGGCAAATATACTATGTGTTACATGAAGTGTAACACAGGTGGGCTACGAGCCTGCAGTATAGCTTTGAAAACACAATTATTACCTCCGCCAGGAGGTTATGTAATCATCTGGGTTTGTATGTGTGTGTGTGTGTGTGTATGTGTGTGTGTGTGTGTGTGTGTGTGTATGTGTGTGTGTTTGTCTGTGAGCACGATAACTCAAGAAATACCAAACATATCCGTACGAAATTTTTTGAA
>CACRXK020000339.1:22665-87719 GCA_902702795.2 Paramuricea clavata
CTGAAATCTTTTATGCTTAAGAATTATAAAGTGGATTTATTAGGAAATTCCAAGGTTGCGTTTCACTTCCGAGTAACGGGCGGAGGTATGCAGTCTCTGAGTGCCCTCTAGTATTTATATTAAAATGGTTTCGTACTCTGCAATATATTATGTGTAAGCGCTCTCGCGAAATGTTGGACACTAGAGCCCAGGCTCTTGTATACATTTGGATTGAGATTGTGTGTGAGAAGGAACATAGTATGCGTGTGTTGATCTTTGCGAACTTGCGAATAATATAATTTATAGTAAACTAATTATAATCCGTTTGATATTGAAACCGTTTCTAAGTGCGATACTTGCGATTGTGACACTATATAGAGGACAAATCGATTAGTACATTTATACGATATTTGTCAATTTGACTTTATATTTTGTTCTGTTTAACGCATAGTTTAGCGTGAAGTAAGTGCGTACTTATCTTTGTATTCTAGTCGACGTCAAGTCTTGGATTATTGTGATATTGCGATTAAGTACTATTTAAAGCACGCGTAGGAGTGTTTTATCACATATAAAACACGATGCGTAGCGGAGTGTTTTATATGTGATAAACACGACTACAAGTGCTTTAAATAGCTTCAAAAACGACTCATCTTATACGAGTTAATTGGCTATGTAATTTTTAAAATAGACTTTGTCTAAACCGAGAAAATCAAAGCTAAAGTTTATGTAAATTAACGTGACTTTTTATCAGATATAAAACCACCGGTAGTTATAATAGTCAACGATTTTCTCGCGTCGATAGAAGGTCAACGGCGAAGGACATATGCAAGGTCAGTTCCCCTGAAGATTCGAACTTCTTATCTTTGTACTGTAGTTTCCTATTTAAGAATAAAGGGATGAATTGTTGTTAAAAACGTGTTTGGAACGTAAATTTGGTGCCATTTTGAATTTAATTAATTCAGAACCTTGTTATCGGAAAGACGTCGGGAGGTCTTCGGTACGACTTCGGAACTTGCGCAAAAAACGCTAAAATAGACGGGGAAAACGCTGAAAATCCCGAAATTTTCGACGAAACTAATAAAACTGTGGAACAAGAAAACAGGAATCTACTTTTAACTCTGTCTGAACAGATAGATTCGAAAGAAAACATCGAACACATGTACAATTTTCATACTATGACCAAAAAAATGGAGAAAACAAATGCAAGAAACGAAAGAAATTCGATTCCTGCGGTAAGGCTCATCCAACGTCCCTGCATGGAGACTACAGGAACAGTCCTAAGGATTCGAAGTCAATGCAAGCCGGTACACAGACAGAACCACAAACTGTTCACTGTACTAAGGCCTGTTCTGCGAGTGACGAATGTAATGCACAAATTAATTCTATGATTGTACCCGTGTGGCTACATCACGAAAGCAACCCTGAAGCGGAGGTCCTCATTTACGTTTTTTGGACGACCAATCCGACACAACCTTCATTACACAGAATGCTCTCAGTAACCTTGGCGTAGAAAGGACACAAGACTCAGCTTTCACTATCGACCATGCATGCAGACAGCAAAGTTATACAAAGTCATAAAGTAAACGGACTGATGATTAACGACTTCAATCGTAGTACCCAGATACAACTCCCACACACATTCTCCTGCTCAACCATTCCCGTGAAAAGATTTCAGATCCCTGGGCCTGAAATGGCAAACTAATGGAATCATTTAGCAAGGATTGCTTCGGAATTTGCCCCCTACCACCACGATGTGGAAGTGGGTTTACTTATTGGAGCAAATTATCCTCGTGCGATTGTGCTTCGCAAGGTCATCCCTGGTTGCGGAAATGAACCCTATGCTCAGAAAACTGATTTGGGATGGGGAATCGTTGGAAACGTGAACGAGTTAACCCAAGTGAACGATGAACCAACGGGCGTAGCCCACCGAATTGTAACCGATGTCGCAATACCGAGAGTAGAGCGTGAAAGAGATGCACTTTCTCTATAAAGAAAGTCGTGAAGGAAGTGATCAATCCGCAGCAGATCAGGCAAATGATGGAATCTGGTTTCTGTGAAAGGAGCAATGAAGTACAGTCAATGTCTATGGATGACAAGAAATTCCTGGAGCAACTAGAGTATGGAATCCATCAGACAGACAATGGTCATTACGAGATGCCCTTGTCCTTTCGTGAGAAGTTTCCCAAATTACCTAACAATAAACTTCTGGCACTGCATCGATTGGAAAGGCTCAAGATCCGTTTGGGAAAGGACGAGCGATACCGTCAGCTCTATGTTGCATTCATTAAGGACCTTATAGATTATGGTTACGCCGAACAAGTTCCCGAAGATGAACTTTCGGGCGAAACAAAGACAGCGTGGTATATTCCTCATCATGGGATCTATCATCCACAGAAACCGGATAAACTTCGTGTGGTTTTCGATTGTAGTGCGAGCTACCATGGTGAATCGTTAAATCATCATCTGTTGCAAGGTCCCGACTTCACTAATGGACTTCTTGGTGTCCTATGCAGATTCCGACAGGGTCCGATTGCATTTTCATGTGATGTAGAAGCTATGTTTCCTCAGTTTCATGTGAACGTTGCACATCGAAACTACTTGCGCTTTCTATGGTGGGAGGACGGAGACACTACCACCACTCCAAAGGAATTCAGAATGACAGTTCACTTGTTCGGGGCAACATCTTCGCCCGGATGCGCTAATTACGGATTGAAGAAAATCGCCGAAGACAACGAGGATGAATATGGATTGGAAGTTGCAAATTTTGTTAAGAAGGACTTTTATGTTGATGACGGACTGAAGTCTGTAACAACCGTTTCTGAAGCAGTGGCAATGATCCACAAGACCAAGGATCTGTTGGCTCGAGTTGGTCTCCAATTGCACAAGTTCGTTTCAAATTCGAAAGACTTGCAACTATCGCACCTGAAGATCGAACGACCGGCCTCAAGAATTTGAACTTTACTGATGATCGTCTTCCAATCGAACGAACATTGGGAACGCATTGGTGCATTGAATCTGATTCATTTCAGCTCCGAATAAAGTTACAAGACAAACCTTTGACACGCTGTGGTATCTTCTCAACGGTGAGCCCGATATATGACCCGCTTGGTTTCGTTCCTCCTCTGTTATTGAAAGGAAAACAAATCCTTCAAGACCTGTGTTGCGAGAAGGCCGACTGGGACGACCCAGTTCCCGAGGATGTAAAACGAAAGTGGGAGAAATGGAGAAACGACATGTTACTGCTAAACGATTTAAAAGTACAAAGATGTCTGACGCCAGGTGGCTTCCAGCAAGTCAAATCCATCGAATTGCACCACTTCTCCTATGCGAGTACGACCGGCTAAGGACAGTGCTCTTATTTGCGTCTGGTCAATAGCAAGAACGAGGTACACTGCGCATTGCATTCATAATGGGAAAATCTCGAGTGTCACCTTTAAAGTCCATTTCAATTCCACGACTTGAATTATCAACCGCGTTGGTGTCCGTGAAAGTGAGCTCTACGTTGCACAACGAACTCGACTAGGACGGCATCGTTGACGTGTTTTGGACGGACAGTAAGATAGTCCTAGGCTACATCAACAACGACGCAAGACGTTTCCACGTCTTCGTAGCTAATCGAGTGCAGCAGATTCGAGACAGCACCTCACCCGACCAATGGAAGTACGTAAATACCGACGAAAATCCAGCCGACGACGCTTCAAGGGGTCTATCTGCTCAACAACTGAACGAAAACTGCCGATGGCTTAATGGCCCCTCCTTCCTTTGGCAGCCCGAACTCCAAACGACCATCCAAAAAACCTGGATACCTTCAACGGACGATCCAGAAGTACAGAAAGCAAAATCCTTAGCAACCCAAACGTCAACCTACTTTCCCTCAACCATAAGCCGGCATTAGTATTTTCTTCTTGGTATCGCGCAAAATGAGCCATCGCGAATTGTCTGAAACCTTAGGACCGGCTATGCAACATAAAGTCGAGGCAACATAATCAGCACTTGAACGTGGACAATCTCCGTCAAGTTGAAACAACCATCATCAAACTGGTCCAACAAGTAGCATTTCCCGAAGAAATGAAAATCTTGCGCTCTTCCCAAGAAGACACTTCGACCAGACAGGGAGCAGCCAAAAGCAAAGCATCAATGAAAGGGACAAGTTATCTTTACCGGTTGGACCCATTCAACGACCACGACGGAGTCCTGAGAGTTGGTGGCCGAATCAAACGTTCCAACGCCCCTCATCACGTCAAGCACCCCGCTATACTTCCAGGGAAGGGACATGTCACAACACTGATCATACGGCACTATCATCAAGCACTTAGTCATCAAGGACGTGGTATGACTTTGAACGAGCTACGGTCGAACGGGTTTTGAGTAATCGGTGGAAGCTCAGCTGTGGGTTATCACATCGCTAACTGCGTCTCTTGTCAGAAACTTCGCTGTACTGTCCAAGAGCAGAAGATGGCAGATCTTCCAAGCGACAGACTGGAACCTGCACATCCGTTTCCGTTCACATACTGTGCCGTCGATTATTTTGGCCCCTGGTATATCAATGACGGAAGAAAGGAACTTAAGCGGTACGAAGTTCTATTCACATGCTTGGCATCCCGTGCGATACACCTAGAAGTTGCTAAAACGTTGGAAACTGATTCATTAATCAATGTCTTACGCTGTTTCCTAGCAAGACGAGGACCTTTCAGACAACTCAGGTCAGACCAATGAACCAATTTAGTTAGTGCACGAACAGAGTTAACGAAACCCTAAAAAAGATGCATGGATTGTGACGAAATACGACAGTTCATGGTGAAAAGGGAATGCGATTGGTTCGAATTCAAGCTAAACACCCATACAGCAAGCCATGCTGGAGGTGTCTGGGAGCGCATGATTCGCACGGTACGGAACGCTCTTGACAGTCTTCTTGAACAGCACGGAACACAATTGGACGAAGAATCCCTAAGAACCTAATGTGTGAGGCTGAATCGATTGTCAATAGTCGTCCTATTGTTGCAACAGGAATGAACTCCCTCGAGGTAGAACCACTGACCCGAAACCATTTACTCACCATGAAATCACGAGTGTTGATGACTCCGCCGGGAGAGTTTCAGCGCGCTGATGTCTATTTGGTTAAAAGGTGGAAACGAGTACAATATCACGCGAATCAATTTCGGGAAAGGTGGCGAAAGGAATTCCTACTGGCACTTCAACAAAGACAGAAGTGGAATACTCCTCGTCGTAACGTACAGAAAGGAGACGTGGTGCTGCTGAAAGAAGATTCTGCACGTAAACAGTGGAAAACAGCGCGAGTAGACGAAACGTACGCAAGTGAAGACGGACTAGTAAGGAGAGTGAAGATTGTTGTTGGTGATCCGTTATTGAAAGAGAAAGGGCAAAGAATACGAGCAAATTCAATCTTAGAAAGACCTATACAAAAACTGATAGTACTGTTAAATGCTGATGAAATCGAAGTTAAGAAAATGAAGAGATTCCCCTTCGAGGAGCCAAGTTTGAAATGTGGTCAAATGTGAACAATTTAGGGGAGCCATGTAAGCGCTCTCGCGAAATGTTGGACACTAGAGCCCAGGCTCTTGTATACTTTTGGATTGAGATTGTGTGTGAGAAGGAACATAGTATGCGTGTGTTGATCTTTGCGAACTTGCAAATAATATAATTCATAGTAAACTAATCCGTTTGATATTGAATCCGTTTCTAAGTGCGTTACCTGCGATTGTGGCAACATATAGAAGACAAATCGGTTAGTACATTTATACGATATTTGTCAATTTGACTTTATATTTTGTTCTGTTTAACGCATAGTTTAACGTGAAGTAAGAGCGTACTTATCTTTGTATTCTAGTTGACGTCAAGTCTTGGATTATTGTGATGTTACGATTAAATACAATTCAAACAAGGCTTGTCAGTTTTGATTTTGATACGATTTAATTCCTCGGTTGTATTCCAAGTGCCACATAAAACTCGTGCGAAACGTCGAAATTCGACCGGGAGTTATATTATGGTTCCCAAATGTTTGGTACCTGTTTGCTCAACTCCTTGAAGGTACAAAGAAATATGTGTATTTGTATATATATAAATATTATAAATAAGTATTTTATGTTATATAATATAGTATTTTATAATATACTATATTATATATTATACTATATTTTACTATTTTATATAATATATTATGGATATTTTACTTTGCAAATCATGTGTAATAATCCATCTTTATATGTTCTCTAATTATATTAT
This sequence comes from Paramuricea clavata, assembly GCA_902702795.2. NCBI lineage: Eukaryota > Metazoa > Cnidaria > Anthozoa > Malacalcyonacea > Plexauridae > Paramuricea > Paramuricea clavata. The sequence continues at coordinate 28,888 of CACRXK020000339.1, forward strand.
GTTATTTATGTCTTCGGAAGTGTTCCAGCCAAAAAATACTGTCCAACCGACATTTTCCCATTTTTGGCCCCCACACCTTGTTTGACAAATGTGGTCAAACGTCCGAATAACTTTGAATTTTCAGAAAAGCAAATGGGTTCATTTCTTCAGGAATGACGGATAAATATTTATTTGGGTGCACTGATTGTGCGCACCCATGGTACAAATAGGGTTCAAAATGATTACAGAGTGTATTAAATATACGGTACAATAGTCTCTCTTACAGCCATTCTTTGAACAATATTTGTGTCGTCATGTACTCCTCTACCCAAGCTCATGAAGAGGAATTAAATCACAACACAAAGAGCAAATGCAAGGGAGACTACTTGAGTAGCGGTCAAATTTTTTATGAGACAATGATGGCAGTGATGTATGAAAAATTATTTGGGCCATGAACGGAGCCGTAATATTAAACTGTACTGTATTAACACAATTTTTGTATTGAAACAAACAAATTTTGTTTCATATACCCCCTCTTTAAAGTGATAAATTTATTTCATACCCCATCCAGATTCCTGAAAAAAATTTCATACCCCATCCGAATATCCTCCGCCCCGGGGTTGCACTTACTTTATGACCGCTCCCTTAGGGTTCAGTGTAGATAGTATTGTACATCAAGCTACTGTTGATGTGTCTTTCAGAAAGTTCAGACACAAACAACGGCATGTAGAGTAGGAACCTTTCACTGGAAAAAGAATTGAAAATGCATAGTAGGTCATAGAATGGAAATTGTATGGACCTTCATTGGAAATAGAATGGATTTTTCTTATCTATAATAATTGTATGTTTCCATAGTATGGAAATAGGATGGATATACATATATGGATTTAGTGGTGCCATTGTAAATTTCGTAGTATGGAGTTCACTTTTTTTTCCTGTGTTTAGCAGTGACTACGAGTACGATGACGAGATTCGTCAAGCGAAACGCGTGCTGTAAATAGATGCTGTATGCTTACGTTAAGCCATTTGAGTACGAAATTTTGGAGAAATCTTGTAGTCTTCACGACGACTTATTAAAAAACAAAGAAAGTTGGTAGAAATTTTAGTTATAATCCTAGTGCATTATTTGAAAGCGGAAGCGCAAACTAGATCGGAATTGTTGAACTAAATATGTGGCTTCGGTTTTTAACCCCACGCCACTTATTCATGACTTATTTGCACTTAATCCTCATAGAACGAACTAATTTTGTAGGGGATTTTGTTTGAACTTTTTCTCTCGGTGTTTGTTTACTGCTAAAGCAACATTTGAACAGAAACGAAAACGACTACCACTTCCTAGTTGCTGCCAAAGCTCCCTGGTACTGTCTGCAGTGAACCGCACAACATTTTAATAGATTGGTTTCACTACGTGTGACACAGTGCAGTATACGGTGGCCATCTCTAATAGGAAAAAAGGTTATTCCGGAGTGGCTAAATTGTTCACTATATATATTCACCTTGCATGTGTTTGGTGGCAAATACAGTACACGCAATGGAAACATTTAGCGTCATTTGGTCGCTTTTATAACTGTTCATACATTTGAAATTGACCATCATGTGTACTAACACCATATAACACACTTAACTGAAACGCAACCATAAACCCTTTGCAACTAACCTTAAAATTTAGCTTATGCGTAAATTAGGGCAGATTGTACATAAAACCGGACATATTTAACAGGCAGACTCTGCACGTCACATATTAATTTAAAATTCTCAAGAAAGGCGTAGGCAGAGACCCACCCCCAACGCCGTCGACAAAATATTTTTTGAGTTGATTAGGGAAAATGTTTTGGTAGTGGCCGAGCAATTTCCATCAACGTTGGGCAAATATTGTCCGCCCCCTTCCCCCCCCCCCCTCCAAATAATTGCACCCGCAGCCTATGCGATTAGTTTTATACGATTCTTATTAATTACTTGTTGCAATGGAATAAACGGTTGTAAATAAATTTTGCCATAAAGTGAAGAGTTTGGGCGTCAGTAGCAATTTTCATATGCAGACTAACGATCGTATACGATTAATCGTATCGTGTAGACAGAACTTTACTGGCGATTAGGTCTAGGTATTAACGAACTCCAATTATTTCATCAGCAGATTTTTTGCCATGGATGAGTACTATCGGTCTATGGGAATGGGTGCTCTAGGAATAACCAAAACTGACTGTCTTCAATTTTTATTCCAGAACAAAAACTACACTACACGTTTTCTTTCCCTCAAACTGGAAGCAACTTTTCCTGTATCGTATCTTCTTCATGCCCACAAATGGATGCACCTCCCCAGTGCCCGCCCGGATACGATGAAGTGCGGGAGAACTCGAAATGCGGGTTGTATTGTCGAGATATCGTGGGTTACACATGGCGCTGTCCGTGCAATGACTGGATGTCGTGTGCTGTAAAAGAGAGATATTTGTGGGGGTGCGCCGATGGTTACTACAGTAGCTTCAGGGTTCGAGAATGCGCACAAGGTTTGTTTTTAATGTATTACAGTAGTTTAAAAATTACAAATCTAACAAACCGTACCAGCTAAAAAATTGACTGACGCAATCAACCTGCCTACCTATCGACTTGCAGACTGACTGATAAGACATGAGTAGTTTTAATTATACAGTAAAATGGGTTTTGCCCCGAGCGACGGCGCGAAGCGCCGTGCAAGGGTATTAATTTCCCCCGGCTATTTACACCCGGGGGAAACAAAACCATTAGCGAAGTCTAAAGTTCATCAATAATCGCGGGCGTGGGTCACTGTGCGTGTTTCGGTGGATGGTCATCCTCACTGATCTCATAATATAGCGGACTGTCATGAATAGCCAACACAGATTGGTCCAATTTAAAATTGGCATTATAACGGCTGCATAACGACAGCGAAATTGATATTTTGATGATTTCTTGCAAATATGTTTCATTTTCGCAAGATTTTGTAAATTTCAAAAGATTTTTGATAAAATAAAGGCAAAAGAATTGCTAAAAGAAGGGAGTAAATGTGCCGACGTTAACGAAGGTAAGTTTGTTTTAAATATTGATGCATTGTTTGCTTTTAATATACTGCAATTATTTTAAAAGCCGATCGTTGCGTATAAATATGAAACAAGACAGCATATTATTTCAGTGTTTCTTTACTGATTATCCTTTTTATTATACTAAGCAAAGTTATTTGCATAGGAGAATTTGGAATAATTTTATTTCGAACCCAAAGTTTATCGATAAAGGCAGTTAATTTTAGTTCTATATTAAAAGAACACTTTAAAACGTTTTGCGAAGCGTTTGTGGTTGACTTTTACTTTAAATTGAAGCTTATATTACGTATAATAACATACCTAACATATATATGTTTGGGAAATTGATAATTTTGTAATTAAAAGTGATATTTCTAGGGGATTTTTCATTTGTAAAAATATTCTTAAAAAATTATCGTGTAACCATGACAACTACTTTAAATACTTCACGTTCGGAAAATGCGATGGTTTTGTCAGCAAGGGGAGGGTTTTTGCATGCATGTATTTTCTAGTACATATAGATAACTGCAATTTGCCTATGTATATTTCTAGTATTGAATACAAAGTGATATGAACTACAATTAGTTTATCTTCTTTAGTGGTAAGGTCTGGTCGCTGTCCTGCTGGTGGGAGTCCGGGATCTCAGCAATCGTGTAACAGTGACACAGATTGTCCGAGTGACGAAAAATGTTGTAACTCGATGTGTGCAACGATAATCACAATAGGTAAGTGTGATTCTATTTATTTTGTTTAATTTATACTGGTTAGTTTTACCAGTTATAACATGTTGTCTGTTCAGGCCCAGTATTAATGTGATGGTCATCCCTTATTTTCCAAATGTTACTAAAGGAGGAAACCGAAACCTAACAGTTCATGATTGTTTTCTTTTGATGTAGAGCGGTGATTAAAATAGCGTTGCCATCATTGTTTCCATCTATCTATCAAACTGACATGACGCCATGTGTTAGATGGCTTTGTAACTGCACCCAAACCCTAGCCCCACTCTAACTCCTAACCCTAACCGCATCCTTTACTCTAGCCCTAACCAAATTAATAAAAAGTCCAAAAAGGGACAACTTTAGAAATTGACCAAATGACGTAACGTCAATTTGGTGGATGGAAACAAGTGAAAACAGTTTACCCCGATCTACCAGTTCAGGGTAAATAAGCCAAGGAGAATGGCATTAGAAATGAATGAATTAGAATTGGCACGATGCAGTTGCAAAATCCCGACCCACATAGACATCAGCCGTACAGTACCCCAGACCTGTTACGCTCTATGATAACGTAAGAGTATAGATTATTCGCTGCCAGAGAACAAACAGGTCAAAGCAGTAAAGCAGTCCAAACATATCCACAACAAAATACTGGATTGCGCAAACAGTTCCAATCTCTTCGTCCTAGACCTAGACCTAGAGGCGTTTATTCAATTCGTTCAATGGTACTGCAGGAGGATATGTACTCCTAAGCTGTAAACTAACTTTATTTATATACTGAATATTACGGGAACCACTGAGTATTTTAATTAATAAAATATAAAACAACGGTAACTCCGAAAATAAACATTTTAATATTCAAAATATAATGAATATTAAAATGTTTCTTTTCGGAGTTACCGTTGTTTTATATTTTATACTGAATATCTCCATCAATCATCATATGTATAGGAAACTAGAGTACTAGGAGTAACTATGCACAAACCACATGTGCAATGAACCTCTTCAATCTTAATTCAAATTACATCTAGACACTCATTCGTGCCGGAAAAACAATGGTGGATGCGACCAGCTATGCTTTGGGGTACCTGGTGGACGTAAATGTGGCTGTGAGAATGGAATTGATTATGATGAAACTCTATCCAAATGTCTAACCGATACCACACCTACAAGCACACCACCACTACCAGCCACTACACCACCACTACCAGCCACCACACCACCACTACCAACCACCACACCACCAATACCCACCACACCACCATGTAAGTTTATGCAGCGTGAGCGTATTTCATAGTACGTATATGATAAGCTTATATAGGGCAGTGCTATTAATTGAACTCGTGAAAGTCCTGCAAAGGTCATGTTTTGTTGTCATGTGTTGCTAGAGGAGGAAACCTAAACTAGACTTATTTTATTGATGCTGGATAGTTCTATCAGTTTTAAACTATTATCCCTAGATCTATTAGTAAGTGTCATCCCTTATTGATCCAGTGTTACCACAGGAGTAAATCTACACTAAAGTAACTTTATTTATGCTGGATAGCTTTTTTAAGATATATAGTAACCTGTTCACACTATAGGTTCAGTAAATGACTAATTGTCATGTACGTATTGGTGCTGTGTTATTACCAGGAAGAACTTGAACTGTTAAAGTGACATTGTACTGGATAGCTCTTACTATCCATTATAAGCTGTACTGTCGAGAAGTTTTGTAATTTAATAAGGGTTATCTCTCTTGATCATGACTACTACAGGAGGAACTTTGGTGTTTGCCAGAGTCTGCTGGGTGCACCCTTCTCATGACGTAGGTGAAATTGCAATCCTGTTGAAATGTATTCAAATAACTTTGTTTAGCTTGCACGCCACACCCAGCACCGGAGCACGGCTCGGTGACTTGCGATGCAGACCCTGTGCCACAGTTTGGAAAATGTCGTTTCACATGCGACCAAGGATACGAATTAAAAGGAAACGCCTTGGATATATGTGTGAATGGTGAATGGATTGATGATACGCCTACCTGCAATAGTAAGTGTAATAAAATATCTTCATTCAGAATGGATAGCTATATTTGTTTTCAATTGTTCTGTCTAGATCGGCTCAGCAAGGATTATTCCTTATTGATCCAGTGTTACTATAGGAGGAAACCTAAACTATGTAAGCTCTTTGCGTATCAATAGTGTAGACTGATTTCGTAAAGTTTACGGGGGTTTTACTTGAGTAGCCTGGGGGGTTCGAATTTCGTCTTGAACGCAGATAGAGTAGATGAATAGACGTATAGTCGGTATAGATTTCTTTAATTCGGTGTTCAAATATAGCAACAATCAATAGACAATCAAACGAGTTCGAACTATAAGGAAAAATAGTGACTAAACTAAATACCATGCAATAGTTATACTAATATACTAAATAAACTTGACCATGCTAAATTACTGTCTAAATATAATATGCGCATGCTTTCTAAACTAATTAAGCAAACAATACAAATACATAAATCCTTCTTTGGTGTCCTCTTGTTCCTCAAGTAGTGTCTAGTAATCTTTTCTTCGTTTTCCAATATACCGTTGATAATATTCGATCCTTACTGATCGGTCGTACTGTTCTATCTGATCTATCACGCAAGCCCCCTTTGCATGTGACGTAACAAATACATGCCCAGAGGCGTGAGGGACGTTTCAAACTAACAAACTAAACTAATTTTATTTATCCTGGATACTTCTGTCATTTCTAAAGTGTTCTTCCTGAGATCCTTAAGGTTCATATAGCATATTGACCCAGTGATACTACGGGTTATCTCTTATTAGTCCAGGATTACTACAGGAGGAAACCTATACTAAACCAATTTATGCTGGTTAGCCCTATCAGTCTCAAACGGTTCTTCCATGATTATCTCGTGTATTGATTGGTCATTTGATGCTTTTGATGAACTACAGTACCATCTCTTATTTATATAAATTTTATTTTAGCCCGGACTAAACCGACATTCTCTCATTGTCCTAATGATACAAGTGTTCCCACAGACCCTGGGAAAAGTTACGGAACAGTAAATTGGAACGTTCCCACAGCGGCGGACAAAGACGGAGTCAATCTTAATGTTGACATTTTCCCCAGTGGTTATGATCCGCCAGTAAAAGTGAATATTGGACGGCACAATGTTCGTTTAAGCACGAGCGACAAACATGGAGTACACGCGTATTGCTATTTTCATATTATAGTTGAAGGTTAGTTGCATGACTACATTATATTTTAAATGTAAGGCCAGGAGCAAACGTCACTCTTCACATGCGCCAATGCTAATACAATTCATTCGACATTAATAAATAAATGACATACAAAATATTTATACTGTTTCATATTTGATGTATATACTGTATTTTGTACCGTAAACTTTCCAAAGTGCAGGACTATGTAGTTGCCTGGTCTTTCACAGTTAATATTACAGGTAGCATCTACTCATTTTAAGTTGTAGCCTAATTTGTCATCCTTTTCTTATATAGGTGCATATGAAACTTTCGCTATTATAATTTATTTATAGAAGAATTAAAAAAAAACATTTCTTTTCTAAATAAACCAAAACTTCACAGTCGCTGATAAATATTTAACTTGTATTCCAGCCTGCATATAGCTAATATCTATAATAAAATACATGCAGTACAGTATAATATCACAGGTTGTAGCTTAAAGTATTTGAATATTAATAGATTATAGATTGGCCTTTCGGCGCATGAGAGTTGCATATATAGTGCGACAAGACCTGTCGCTCCAACGTCTCACACTGATCATTTTATTAAGGCACCCATCACACAGTGTTCATCTTATAGGTTGTTATTTACCAACTGAATCTCGAGGTCTCGAGTGTAATTAAGGACTGCATGCATCAAACGTCGCTCTTCTCATGCACTGAACCTAATAGCTGAATTTAGTATTTTCACAATTTGGCACTTACACGGTTATTTCAACATCCGCTATCTCAAACATTTTCCCGCTTCCTCGTATTTTTGAGATAGCGGGGTTCCACTTTAACTATCATTAGAGACCTTACGATTTTAGGACGGAAACGCGACGGCAACGGCTACCAATACAATAGATCATTGAAAAGAATTGAAAAATTACAATATATGAATAATTTAGACATTGTCCTCACTCTGTTTACAACGCCAAATCACAGATTTTCACGTCTTGATACAACGGCTGCATTTCAAGCCGTAACAAGTGCAACTTCAAACTGGGTTCATGATCAGGAGAACTTTTCCCAACCATAAAACCCATGTCGTCAACTTCTAAGACTGTATTAAATTCATACGATTGATAATGTACGACGAATTATCTTTACTACCATTTATTTGAAGGAGTTTGTTTTGGTCGTCGTGGACGCGTTGCCATCCTAAAATCGTAAGGTCTCTATTATTATTGCAGATCGAGAGCCGCCGACCTTTGGTTCAAGCTGTCCAAATGACGTCACACTATACACAGATAACGAGGATTCTGTCCGCTTACCTTCCTCTGTTAAGAAGCCAGTAGCCATAGATAATGCAAAACCACCCAACCTTTACATTAAAAGCTACACTCATGACTCTTATTTCCCTATTGGCACCACCATGGTGAATTACACTGCTGTGGATGCCGCAGGCTTATCTGCAAGTTGTATTTTTTGTGTGACTGTTGTCAGTAAGTAATTTATTGTTAGTAACATGAGCTTTATTTCCACTGAACCCCGAAGTTTGAGATATCCTTTTCATCATGAAAAAGACAACTCAAACTTCGGGGTCCAATGCAGATAGTATTCTACAATAAGCTGCTTTAGTAGTGCAAAGAAGCCAACTTGACCAAATCAATTCTGACGTGTTCCCTTGAACTTCTTTTCAGACGTATGCCGCGGTGTGACTTGTACACATGGTGCGAAATGTGCCCTGGACAATACAACTGGGAACTCTTACACATGTGCCTGTAACTCAATCTGCCCACAGGATTACGACCCTGTTTGCGGCTCAGATAGTCAGACTTATAATAACGAATGTCTCATGAATGTCACAAGATGTTTGTCACGTAGAAATATTGCGGCTGTTAGCAAAGGAACATGCGAAGGTACAGATTATCATTGTCGTTCGCCTCCACCCGGCGAACCCGTTCAGCATTGTAGAACTGGAACGCGAATAAAGAGGACTCTCAAAGTGGCTTGGGCAGGCTAGGGTAACAAGGCAGGGGGTAACAAGCAACATGATAAACATGCATGAATGTTGCATTTACACTCAAAATACAAGAAAAGTTCGCTTCTTTGGTTTGGTGACATTTTCTGTGATTTGTTCTGTCTTTCTGCAATGTAACAGTTAATGACGAATACCGAGATAAAATTCACATTTCGCAGCCGTCATCTGTTAAAATGTAGAGAAAAACGAAGAATGTATCTTTCGAGTGAATGTATCACTACAAGAAAAACTGAACAACAGGCTACAGAAGCAGTAGTGGGGAGGCTCTTGTATTTTGACTGTAACGTCTCCTATTATAGCTAGGGAAGCTAGTACATGAAGGAGCCGCCACGTGAGTGATCTAATTGCATGAACAAAGTATTCAAGCACAAATTACAAAAATCATTAACGCATCATTTTAGCACTACACACGATTGTAAAGAACATTCCAGGTTATGATTATGCAATGCACATAAATAATGGTCGCTCAACCCGTCAGATGGACGAAAAGTTTTAACTTAGGGGGTCTACACCCTTGAGCGCGTTCCATACGTCGTGAAGCGTGGCAATGCGTTTGTGATGCCACAGTGAGCTCTCTATATATGCACGCAGTAATATTTTCAGTCGAAGCGTTTTTGTGCATGGAAATTTTTGACCGGAAAATTATATTATCCAAGGAACAGCTGTGAGAATTGTAATTCTGGCAGGAATTGAACCTCCGCCTCTGCTGTTCCTGTACAGCGCTTTAACCAACTGAGCTACAAAAGTGAAGCCAAGTTATTGCAAGAGAAATGAGGATGATGGAAGTTGACTTTCCTTGCCGCAAAACCTTTCCAGGGTCTAGATGCGCCTTTAGGAAATGATAATCTCTACAGGGTTTTAGAAACTTGTACCAAAATTCTCGACAATTTTCGCTGTATTCCCACGTTTTAAAAGTAGAGCTGAGGCTGTGATAATAAGTGCAATATGAAAATGTTCGACATATGAAACAGTAGAGTTTCGGATTTCTTCGTACAACTTTAATTAAGGATGTTAAAGATTTTGGAACTTTTCTATGACATGCACAGCACGAATACAATTTATGCTCAACGATACCATCACTTTATTTCGGGTGACGATTGCAAAACAAAAACATGCAGATACGGGGCATCATCTATAGTTCTTGGGGACAAAATCCAGCGCCGGTGCACTTATCTGGTCACATGTCCAAGAACATATGATCCAGTCTGCGTCTCCGACTTACGGATTTGTGACAACGAATGCAAGATGCGTAAAGCTGTACGTAAAATGTGCTTTTAAATGTTACATCTAATTTTTACTTTTTATCTTTCAGGCGTTTGCAGCACAGTGCAATGTGATCATGGGGCAACGTGCAAAGTTATCGGTGGTGTAGCGAAATGTGCATGTGACTTCACATGCACAGATAGCAAAAGTCTAGTTTGCGGTTCAGATTTACAAACTTATGACAATGAATGCAAAATGCGTGAAGCTGGATGCAAAGCAAAGAGAAATATCATCGTTCTTGTGAATGGAAAATGCGGTTAGTTTGTTCACAGTTTATAATAAGCTAATTTTATTTATACTGGATAGCTTCAGCTGTTTTAAACGGTTCTCCATATATAGAGGTCCAGTCAATATCATCCCATATTGATCCATTGGGACTGCATGAGGAAACCTTAACTAAATGGGCCTCCCCAAACTGCTCCAGCATTAGAATGATTTGAGCCTACCTATGGCAACCCTAATATAAGCCGGATTTTGATGTAAAATACTGGGGGAGATGGAAAATTTTAACAAATCAGCAACGGTCTGAGCCCCACTGCATGTCCCTGTTATGTTAAGGTTTGCGACAATAATAATGCGATTTTGTCCATCATTTGACTTGCTTTATTCTTGAATGGTGGTGTAAGAATTATTGCAGAAGTTGTGTAAACTATCTAAGTAAAACATGATTATGAATGTTACATGCATGTATTTTACTCACTTTATCTTTCAGGGGACTGCAGCACAGTGCAATGTGCGTATGGGGCAACATGCAAAGTTATCGCAGGTGTAGCGAAATGTGAATGTGACTTTACATGCGCAGATAGCAAAAGTCTAGTCTGCGGCTCAGATTTACAAACTTATGACAACGAATGCAAAATGCGTGAAGCTGGATGCAAAGCAAAGAGAAATATCATTGTTCTTGTGAATGGAAAATGCGGTTAGTTTGTTGGCAGTTAATAGTAGATTTATTTAACATTATTTATACTGGATAGCTTTATCTATCTGTGATAAGCAGTTGGCCCTGGAGATCCAGTCACGATCATTCCTTATTGATCGAGTGAGACCATAACAGGAGACCTAAATGGGTGACACATTGCTGGTTCAACAACGGTCTGGGTTGCAGTGGCCTTGCATGTGATGTTAAGGTTTCGCAGTTACCGGGTAAAGGCCTACCTAAAATGATTTTTGTGATTGGCTTTCAGAAACATATCAGAAACAAAAATGATCACTGTTCTTGACTCGTTCTTTAGAAAGACGATTTCTATAGTTTTATTGTCTTTCATTGTTATAATCAACCAACCACGAGCTCGGATAGTATAAAAGGATGATGACCCGGGCTACTATACTCTGACAAAGTACGGTTCAGAGAAATTTTGATTTTTCGTCCATCGTTCAACATTCTCAAAGGGAGTTGCATGAATTGTATTAGAGCAGGCGCAAAAATTCAAAGTAAAATATCCTTTTGAATGTTGCATTTACTTTTACTCTTTATCTTTCAGGCGACTGCAGCACTGTGCAATGTGCGTATGGGGCAACTTGCAAAGTTATCGCTGGAGTAGCGAAGTGTGAATGTGACTTTACATGCGCAGATAGCAAAAGTCTAGTCTGCGGCTCAGATTTACAAACTTATGACAACGAATGCAAAATGCGTGAAGCTGGATGCACTACGAAGAAAAATATCACTATTCTTGTGAATGGGAGATGCGGTTAGTTTGTTCACAGTTAATAATAAGCTAATTTTATTTATACTGGATAGCTTCAGCTGTTCTTTATTTATACTGAATAGCTTCAGCTGTTCTAAACGGTTCTCCATAGAGGTCAACTCAATATCATCCCCTATTGATCCATTGCGACTGCATGACGAAACTTTAACTAAATGGGTGCCTCCTTACCGATCCAGCATTAAGGTGAATTGAGTCTACCCGTGGAACCCTAATACAAACTGGATTTTCGTGTAGAAACTGCGGGAGGCCGAAAAATTTAATAAACTTGCAACGGTCTGTGCCCCACTGCCCCTGTTATGTTGTGGTTCTTCCTCGTTCGCAGGGCTTCTCGGCTGCCTGTGTTGCGCAGGCAGCCGAGAAGCCCTGGGAACGAGGATGGTTGAGGTTTTGGAGTTTGTCTGTTATTTTGGTCCATTTGTTCACTTGCTTAATTCTTAAATGGAGATGTACAGGAATTATTGTAGAGGAGGTGCAAAATATCTTAGCAAAACATGATTATCAATGTTACATGTACTTTGTATTTCAGGCGACTGCAGCACAGTGCAATGTGGGTATGGGGCCACATGCAAAGTTATCGGTGGTGTAGCGAAATGTGAATGTGACTTCACATGCACAGATAGCAAAAGTCTAGTCTGTGGCTCAGATTTACAAACTTATGACAATGAATGCAAAATGCGTGAGGCTGGATGCAAAGCAAAGAGAAGTATCATTGTTCTTGTGAATGGAAAATGCGGTTAGTTTGTTGGCAGTTATAATAGTAGATTTATTTACCATGATTTATACTGCCGGCTCTATCTGCAGTGATAAACAGTTCCTTATTGATCGAGTGGGACCATAGCAGGATACTATATTTAAATAGGTGACCCCTTGCTCGTTCAGCAAAGGTGTCGGATGCAGTCTCCCAGTGATATTAAGGTTTCGGACTTACTGTACTCTAAGAACGTACGTTTCAGACAAATTTTGATCTTCTGTCCATCGTTTGACATTCTCAAAGGGAGTTGCATGAATTATTCTAGGGTAGGGGCATAAATCCTAACTAAAATATCATCTTGAATGGTGCATTTATTTTTACTCTTTATCTTTCAGGGAACTGCAGCACAGTGCAATGTGGGTATGGGGCCACATGCAAAGTTATCGCTGGTGTAGCGAAATGTGAATGTGACTTCACATGCACAGATAGCAAAAGTCTTGTCTGCGGCTCAGATTTACAAACTTATGACAATGAATGCAAAATGCGTGAAGCTGGATGCAAAGCAAAGAGAAAAATCATTGTTCTTGTGAATGGAAAATGCGGTTAGTTTGTTGGCAGTTAATAGTAGAATTATTTAACATTATTTGTACTGGATAGCTTTATCTGTGATAAGCAGTTGTCCTTGGACATCCAGTCACCATCGTTTATTATTAATCGAGCGGGACCATAACTGGAGACATAAATGGATGACACCTTGCTTGTTCAACAACCGTCTGGGCTGCAGTGTCCTTGCATGTGATGTTACGGTTTCGGAGATACCGGGTAAAGACCTACCTAAAATGATTATGTTTTGTGATTGGCTTTCAGAAACAAATCAGAAACAAAAATGATCATTGTTCTTGGCTCGTTCTTTAGAAAGGCGATTTCTATAGTTTTATTGTCTTTCATTGTTATAATCAACTAACCACGAGCTCGGATAGTATAGTAAGATGATGACTCGGGTTACTGTACTCTCACAAAGTACGGTTCAGACAAATTTTGATTTTTCGTCCGTCGTTTGACATTCTCAAAGGGAGTTGCAGAATTGTATTAGGGCAGGCGCAAAAATTCTAAGTAAAATATCCTTTTAATTTTGAATGTTGGATTTACTTTTATTCTTTATCTTTCAGGCGACTGCAGCACAGTGCAATGTACGTATGGGGCAACTTGCAAAGTTATCGCTGGAGTAGCGAAGTGTGAATGTGACTTTACATGCACAGATAGCATAAGTCTAGTCTGCGGTTCAGATTTACAGACTTATGACAATGAATGCAAGATGCGTGAAGCTGGATGCACCACGAAGAAAAATATCACTATTCTTGTGAATGGAAAATGCGGTACGTTTGTTCACAGTTAATAATAAGTTAATTTATTTATGCTGGATAGCTTCAACAGTTTTAAACGGATCTCCATAGAGGTCCAGTCAATATCATCTTTATTGATCCATTAGCACTGCATGAGGAAACCTTAATTAAATGGGTGTCCCCTTACTGCTCCAGCATTAGAGTGAATTGAGTCTACCCATGGTAACCCTAATACAAGTCAGGTTTTTGTGTAGATAGTGCGGGAGGTCAAAAAAATTAATAAACTTGCAACAGTCTGAGCCCCACTGTCCCTTTTATGTCGAGGTTTTGGAGTTCTGCTATTCTGATCCATTATTTCAGTTGCTTAATTCTTAAATGGAGGTGTAGGAATTATTGTAAAGGAGGTGAAAAATATCTAATTTGCATGTATTTTCATCTTTCAGGCGACTGCAGCACAGTGCAATGTGGGTATGGGGCCACATGCAAAGTTATCGGTGGTGTAGCGAAATGTGAATGTGACTTCACATGCACAGATAGCAAAAGTCTAGTCTGTGGCTCAGATTTACAAACTTATGACAATGAATGCAAAATGCGTGAGGCTGGATGCAAAGCAAAGAGAAGTATCATTGTCCTTGTGAATGGAAATTGTGAAACAAAAGGTTAGTTTATAAAATAACCTGATTTATACTGGGTTGATCTCGCTGTTATAAACAGTCCAATCAGGGTCATTCTTTTTGATCCAATGGGACTCAGCTCAGATTTACGGAGTTATAGCAATCAGTGCAAAGAAAAAATGTTGAACGAATTTGTAATTTCCAGTATAAATTTTATACATATATTAGACCTAACCAGGCTCTCGTGCAGGAATCAAACCTGTGGCCGTGCGATGCCGGTGCAGCCATAGATATCTTATATACACTAGATAGGGCATCTAATTATTCTGCAATTCAAAAATTGAAGCCGTGACTGCAGACTCGGGATATTTCAATGAAATGAGTAGATTCGTATATGTCTTCTTTTTCTTAAACAGGGAACTTAAACATTAAGTTAAACCTATTCCAAATACATTTTTAAACTACTGTATTCAAGTGATGAAAATTATTGTTGTTTTTTTAAGCATTTATTAGCGAGTGGGAACTACCAACATGGCATCTATTCAAATGGGGCTAAAAGAGATGCGCTATCTATAGTGTATATAAGACATCTATGGGTGCAGCACTCTAACCAATTAAGCTACAGAACACAGTTGTCGAGCTCTAACCGCAAATTCATGCATACTCAGGCCTTAAAATATCTTTTACATGGACGTCTGACAAAATGTCCCATGACATTGATTTTGGGTCGGACATATGTTGGATGACCTTCATTTCAGTTTTGACTCGGAAATAGGTCTGAATGACACTTGACATGGTCTTTTATTTTAGTGGTACTTGCCGGAAAAAATTTTAAACTTTTTTTTAAATGTCTGGAAAATTTTTTTGGAAATGTCCGCAAAAATAGGGGTCCCGAATTAAATATTTGCCCCTGGCCCCTGAATTTCTCTGTAAGGCCCTAATCACCTACATAAGAAGACATGAAATGAATTTGTGCTCTTTATCTTTCAGGCGACTGCAGCAGATTGAATTGTAAATATGGAGCTACATGCCAGGTTATAAAAGACTTAGCACAATGTGAATGTAACTTCACATGTCTTGATAGCAGAAGTCCAGTCTGTGGTTCCGACGGAAGAACGTATAAAAATATATGCGACTTACAGAAGAAACAATGTACTGAGAAGAAATATATCAATGTTATTAAAAATGAGGCATGCGGTGAGTTGGTTGTTCACCAAGGCCTGATTAAGATTTCGTTAGCACGAGAATGGACGCGTATTTGGAACCATACACAGATTTTCCGGTTGTATTTGCTCACATAGGAATGTGTATGGTTAACTGTGCTGCAATACGTTCACAATGCTCAAAGGCTAAATGTACTGTACTGTACCCTACCGTGCTGCACCGTATCAGAGCCGTAGCCAGGATTTCTGGTCAGGGGCGGGGGCAGCAAAAACCTTCGTGGGGCCAGGGTTCACTTATTTTTGTAGAATGATTTTTCTCAGGCGGGGGCAAAATTTTACCAGAGAGGGGTCCCCCCCCCGGCCCCCGCCCTGGCTTCGCTTTTGCACAGTATTGTATCTCACTGTACTCTGCTGTGCTGTGCTGTTATGTGCTGTGCTGTGCTACATTGCACTGCGCTGTGCTCTGTTCTACTTTACTCTGCAGTGCTGTACAGCATTTCATCCCAGTAAAAAACTTTTTCTTTGCATTTTAAACCTATATGCTATTTCGTCATTGAATAGGCTGTGATGATCTCAATTTGAGTTCCGAAGATTTCAAAAACACAAGCGAAATGGCATGTCAAAACATCGCAAACTCCGTGAAATGTGAAGTAAGATGCCAGGTTGGATACAATGCAGTGTTTCCGAATTTCCTAAAGTTGCAATGTTATGACAACAAATGGATACGCAAAAACAATATTGAAAAATATGTCAGACTTCCAAACGAAAATGCTCCTCCAAGATGCTATAGTAAGTTAACTGAGACTTTCTAGCTGACGAATTATAATCTTGATTTCAGTCGCATATGTGTAAAAAATTACCAAATTTTCATCCAATAAATTCCTGGGATAACCAGTACGTCCAGTTTCCTATTATAATAATGCTGGATCAATAAGTTACAGCAGGGAAATTACTGGCCCCCAGGGGAGAGCAATTTGGAACAGATAGAGCTTTCTAGTATAAATAAATTTAGTTTAGTTTAGTTTAGCTTAGTAATCACGTTACGGGAACCATAGAGTATTTCAATAAAATACAAAACAACGGTAACTTTCTACCAAGTTTTAGTCATCATACTAAATCACGATGCGTAAAACTTGATCCAGAGCTAGACAATATTAAAATGTCCATTTTCGGATGCATTAACGTGTCGGGATCAATTAGCCATTCCGAAGTTGATGAGAGGACTGGGGACGAGTGTTAAAAAGTGCCCAAATTAAGAAATGAACCAAATGACATCGCAAATATCTGGGGGGTGCTGCTGCTTGCTTTGGCCGGGGCCTGGTGGCAGCGCCCGGAAAGGCCAAGGAAAAAGTTTAACAAAATTTGTTTTGAAGGCCAGCATGGCGAGATCTGAGACCATAATATTGGTAATTTTACAAATTTAGTAGTAACAATAATCAAATATGAAACTATCAAATCAAAATATGTATAATTATCGGATATGTAAAAACTTTTGGGGCGGTGCCAAATGCTTGCCTGAAATGGCTAAAAAAAGTACCACCTCAAAATTAGTAAGCTTTCGAAAATTGTGAAATTACTGATTAAAAGATTGTTTTTGGGACGCGCGTCCCTAAAACAAAAATTACAATACATGTCATAGTAAATGTCACAATTTTCGAAAGCTTATTATTCGAAGGGTATTTATGTAAACGTCGTCAAGCTTTGTATACTTACTAATTGTGAGGTGGTCTCTTCAGTGATTTGGTTCATTTCTTAATTTAGGCACTTTTTAACGCTCGTACCCAGTCCACTCATCAACTTCGGAATGGCTAATAAGAGAGGGATAAATGAAGTTAGTTTAGTTTAGAACTCAAATTAACGTTCGCTACTGTGCTTTCTATTCTGTCACTATTAATTTATTTAAACTAGAACCAACGCCAAAGAGTGTTTCAGCTCCATACTGTCGAAGCGGTTCTGTGTTGATGGATAGAGACATATGTGGTAAATGTTTATTGAACAATTTCGATTGGGGGTTGCAACTTTACGAAAGCATGCAGTAAAACAATGATGACATGCCCAGTTATCGTTGTTTAGTTTACGGAAGTACGGAATAAAATTCATGTAATTAAGCATTATATATGTAACTATATTTCTAATTCATAACCAAATCGTAGTGTGTTCTGACTTCGATTTAAACTTGATCAGCGAAATCTTTCTTTGGAAGAAAACTGGATTAGCTGGATGGGGGGGGGGGGGTGAAAACTGTTTACAAAACAATAACAACCAAAAGTGACAACGAATTTTTTAAAGAATTCGTATGTCTGCTTCTGTAATAGTTCTAAACAAAACAGTATTTACACGGTTTAAATCAAAACCTTTAGTAATTCTATTCGTTAGAAATAACTATAAAGAATAGCTTCTATAAATAAATGGTGGTGATAACCAAATCTTATTTTTATTGTTTAGTACCATGCCCTCCTGGTAGTTATTACAACAAAGATGGAGCAGTATGTGCACCGTGTGCGGTGACAATGTACCAAGGGGAGTCTGGAAAAACAGATTGCAAGAAATGTCTGTCACCAAAGACCTCCACGATTACAGGAGCTGAGGGCTGCTACTTTGATCATAGTATGTCAATATTATATGTGGTTAGGGTTTAATTACAATAGCGAATGTCGTAAACAAAACCAAGACCAGATTTTGGTAGAAATAGTGGAAGAGGTGGAAGCAATTTAGGGTAGGTCCCCATTGGAAACTGGGGCTTAGAACATACCCACCCCCTCCCTAACGTCAACTATGTGACTAATTATGTATCTACTGTACATATATCTTTCAGTGTATTTATGAATTATGACCGTACGACCCATTTGCTTTTGCCTTGCATTGCATGACTACAGCCTATACGTTTCTTGTGAAATATTGCATTAAAAGGGTACTTGCTCTGAGCAACAGGTCGGTAAAAATTTGTCAAATTTTTACTTAGATATATCATTTAACCATTCAGCTGACGGGAAGATGCATAACGTTTCAGAGCAAACAATCTCAGGGGAGGTGCAAAATCATCTTCGGGGAGGAGGTCCATACCTTCTCACACCTCCCCAAAAAACCCGCCATGAATAAAAAACATGAAGAATAACCAAATTCAGAGATAATAACAATGATACATTCTATGTCTGGTTGTGGTGTAGAACTTAGGTCAAATTTTGCTAATGTTACTCTGAGTGTTTCCGCGCCAGGAAAGCTGAAAAATTGCTTGTCCGCGGTAGAAAGTGAGCCCAGTGTGGAGGCGCTCAGAATAACATCACCTACATCAGCAAAAATAATTCCCGCATTTTGTTTACTGTTTATTTCTATAGGCTCGAATGATGTCAAAATGGTGTTTGAGAAAAAACGATCTGAAGTGAGTAGAAAAACTAATAAACAATTATTGAATGAGGGTGAGCATGCATAATATCAAGAATTATTCAAATATTTGGTAAAACAGTTTAGAACTGATTGAACTGTGCAGTATATATATATATATATATATATATATATATATATATATATATATATATATATATATATATATATATATATATATATATATATAATATATATATATATATATATATATATATATTCAGTCAAGGTTTGAATGTTTGCGTCGCTACTCTGAGTTTCACGCTTTACGCGATCATCAGGCAACTGACAGATATTATTCAATATTCATAATAAATATAGGTTATCATTTTACAACTTGATTAAGCAGGTATCTGGTTACATGTCTACATTTGGAAAACAAGTCAGAGCGTTTGTTCAGGCATTCAGTTTTCTTCGCTTTCATAATAAGTAGTTTCTCCTCGAGGCATAAATTACACCGTTTAGATCCTGGTTTGTATGCTTTATTGTATACTGACTTTTTTCTGACTTCAGTTTCCAGACGTACTTGGACAGTTCGGTGTTGCTCTTGTATTCCTCATGTCGGAAAGACTTAGTGTGATTGCGGTATCTTGTTTTGAAATCGCCCGCCGTCATGCCAATGTATATTTTCTTTTTCCTGGTTGTTGGCAGTGCTGGTTGTCACTTCGGCTTTGTATACGCTGCTCTCAGTAAGACATTTTTTACCAAGTGGACAGTTGGCGAGTTTTTGGCAGTTGCACATTGGCGTGTCGTTTTTTGTAGGTGTTGGTATTACCGTTGGTATGGATGATTGTATTACCCTAGCAGTTGGCGTTCGTTTTGTGTTTCGGTTGAGTATTTTACGATTATGTTTACGGATGAGATTTTTCATGTTTGTCATACAACTGTAACTAACATGGACTGTGTGGCGGTTGAAAAGTTTGTGCAGTTTGTTTGAGGGAGGAAAATGCTTGTCAATTAGGTTTAGGAATGTCTGTGCTACATTGGTCTTAACGTTCTTGCTATAAGGGGGGTTGTACCATGTAATGTTTCGTTGTCTGTTTCGTTTATCGGAGTTATTAGTGTTGTTTTGAGTTTGTGTGTACGTTAGGTTAACGTCAAAGTTGCTTTGCCTGAGAGCGTTGTTGTAAAGTGGTGCTGCTGCGTTGAATGCTTCTTCGTCACATGATAGTTTGTTAATGCGTTTGTTGACTGAGTGTGGAAGTTGTCGTGTGATGGAAGGTGGATGGTTTGATAATCTGTTTATGTACAGTGGTTCGTCATTAGGTTTCCGGTATGGTTTATATTTACCGTTTGATAGGTCAAGCGTCAGGTCAAGGAAGTTCACGCACTTGATGTTTGTCTGGGCGGTGATTCTGAGGCCAAAGCTCTCAAAAATGGTGATCAACTCTTTCCTCGCCTTGTCCGTAAGTCTGCCTGATGTTGTTCTGAGGGCAGCCAAGCCGTCGTCACGGTATAGGCCTACGTCTTTCCCAAAGCGTTTCTCGAGTGTTGTCAGAATGAAAAGTCCGACGAGTTCACAGACCTCAGCGCCATCGAAACTTCCCATGGTCACGTCAAACGTGGTGGTGTTGTTCTTCGTCGTCCAAGCTTGTTGCATTCAACGCAGCAGCACCACTTTACAACAACGCTCTCAAGCAAAGCAACTTTGACGTTAACCTAACGTACACACAAACTCAAAACAACACCAATAACTCCGATAAACGAAGCAGACAACGAAACATTACATGGTACAACCCTCCTTATAGCAAGAACGTTAAGACCAATGTAACACAGACATTCCTAAACCTAATTGACAAGCATTTTCCTCCCTCAAACAAACTGCACAAACTTTTTTTCAACCGCCACACAGTCCGTGTTAGTTACAGTTGCATGACAAACATGAAAAATCTCATTCGCAAACATAATCGTAAAATACTCAACCGAAACACAAAACGAACGCCAACTGCTAGGGTAATACAATCATCCATACCAACGGTAATACCAACACCTACAAAAAACGACGCGCCAATGTGCAACTGCCAAAAACCCGCCAACTGTCCACTTGGTAAAAAATGTCTTCCTGAGAGCATCGTATACAAAGCCGAAGTAACAACCAGCACTGCCAACAACCAGGAAAAGAAAATATACATTGGCATGACGGCGGGCGATTTCAAAACAAGATACCGCAATCACACTAAGTCTTTCCGACATGAGGAATACAAGAGCAACACCGAACTGTCGAAGTACGTCTGGAAACTGAAGTCAGAAAAAAGTCAGTATACAATGAAGTGGTCCATTATGAAGAAAGTCAAAGCATACAAACCAGGATCTAAACGGTGTAATTTATGCCTCGAGGAGAAACTACTTATTATGAAAGCGAAGAAAACTGAATGCCTGAACAAACGCTCTGACTTGTTTTCCAAATGTAGACATGTAACCAGATACCTGCTTAATCAAGTTGTAAAATGATAACCTATATTTATTATGAATATTGAATAATATCTGTCAGTTGCCTGATGATCGCATAAAGCATGAAACTCAGAGTAGCGACGCAAACATTCAAACCTTGACTGAATTATATATTATATATATTATATATATATATATATATATATATATATATATATATATATATATATATATATATATATATATATATATATATATATATATATATATATCTTTCACATAAAACTTTTTCCTGAATAGTTTTAACTTTTTTTGACCTGTACCGTTAGGATGAGGGCAAGGATTAGGGTTATTGTGCTATAAAGTTAATCAATAATTTATTCCAAGATCATTTATTCCTTTTTTAAATAACGTCGCTCGGGCGATGTTATTTAATTTTTATCTTATCTTATCTTATCTTATCTGGAAACCGCTGACATGATGCGATTGGACAATGGATCGGACGGAGGATGGAGATCGCAAAACCATGGACACTGTGGCCATAGCTATACAAAGAACGCCTGTGTTTAAATTGATTACTTGCATAAAGGACCACTGGATTTAACCCATTTGCAGCGTTTCTACTTGGAAGGAAATTTCCTTCCAGAAGCATATTTTGGTGGCTGGAATGAAGTTTGGAAGGAAATAGCATTTGGAAGAAAATCAGAAGGAATTTTGTTTTCAAGAAAAAATGACTCAAAATAACATTTTTCGCCAAGAAAATTGAGAAATAAGTCGATTTTCGGGAAAGTTTATATAATTGTGCTATAGAAAATGGCAAAAATTCTATTAAATTTATGAAAAAGTCCAAAATGTTCTAGGGAAGGACTCTCAGACCTCCCTTTTCATCCCTGAAGCTTTTGTTTCTTAATTAACTAAGACGATCAAGAAAATTTTAGCTGAAAAGGATTGTTACAGGTGGGTTAAATCCTGAGTATATCCAAATATAGTTACTAATAAAATATGATAATGGGTTTCAGTGCTACATAAACGTATCAATTTTGATAGTTTGCAGCAGTAAAAATGTATCAAGTTTACAGGGAAGGAAATTTTGTGGGAAAAAAAATTTGAAGTGTTGGCTATGGTGTTGGGACGAAAATTATTTTTTCAGAGTGGAAACACCTGCGGCCATTTTAGCCATATGATTATAGCTCAGTGGTCATGTCCAGTGGTCATGTCACATGTGATATCAACTCAAAGTCTCAAATGACAAATGTATCAACCTCAATTCGTGAATGGCGATAAGGCGATTTTAGTTGTTGTTCTGTTTCACAAATTAAATGCGGAATAAGTGTGTGAAATTAGCACGCCAGCGCGACAAGTAGGTGCCTTGTATTATTAATTATTATTAGTTATTTACCAATTACAAGCTCATTATTTTGCGGCTCACTAGTATGAGCTTGCAATCACCTTGCCAGTCGCCTTGACTTCGGCGAGTAATTGTTTTAGTATACATTTCCAGGTGAATATTATGATTTTTAATAAGCCGTAAAATTAATTTTGTGTTTATTTGCACTTTTCACTGTTGTATACATCATGGCGTAAACATGAACTTCGAGAGAACTATCATACACAAATGTCCCAATATCTTCGTTCATGTCTTTTATGATAGGTATACCATATGGCTCCATTTTGAAAAATGTTATAGTCACTGGCTGCCCAGTGAGGTCGGCACTTGTTTCCATCTACCAAACTGATGTGACGTCATTTTCTCAGCTTTCAATAAAGTATAAAAGCTTTGAAAATAAACCTAACCCTTAACCTATAAACTCTAACCAAATCAGGGGAAAAATCATCTTTGAAAGGTGGAAACAAGTGGCCCAGTAACTATCACTTGACAGTGTAGCCTGCGTGCAGCAGGACTTTAAATGGGGAGAAGTCAGTCTGCGAATCAGGGAACAATACCGTGTTCGCGCCATCTTTTGAATTGCATGGATTTCTGTATTCAAACGTAATTGGCTATTGCTCAGAAGCTTATTACACATGCTACGATTGGTTAATCATTAATATATTAAGTTCAACAAAATAATATATTTAGCAAAATGGCAACTTAAGAACCCTCAATGAGAAACCTTTCATATCTTTTGTATGGGTTTCGTGCATAAATTACACACAACATTGGTCTTCGTGTTTTTATCCGCCATTTTTTCATTCTGGAATGTTGTTTGAACTATGGTAAATATATTAATGAATTCAATTGGCCAATCGTAGCATGTGTATTAAGCTTCTGAGCACGAGCCAATCACGTTTGAATACAGAAACTATGCAATTCAAAAGATGACACGAACACGGTATTGTTCCCTGATTCGCAGACTGACTTCTCCCCACTTAAAGTCAGGCTGCATGCAGGCTATTGACAGTGGGGCTGCGTTGACTAATCAGATTGCAAGAAATGTTATAGTCACCTCAAAATTTATACTAAAAGTTAATATAAACTCTGCTTCTTACACATATTCTTTCAAGACTTGTTATGAAACTTTGTAAATTAGATTATATAAATTTTAAGAACAAACCATACTATATACTAACCTGATGTATCAGCCAGCATTATTTCCTCATCATATTTTGCTTGTTTGTTCTCTATAAGTACGGGCATAAAGGATTTATACGTATATGGAATGCTAGATAGCCTAGTTTTGGACAGTTAGTTTTTCATGAACCTTATCCAAACTTCAACCAAAACAGAATTAAAGCAGCATATGAGGTGCCATGTTAGAGTCAGTATCCATGTTGCTCGTCCAAGTTTCAAAACAAGTAATGTTGGACACATGTTGGTGTATGCATGTGTGTTGCTTTACAAGTTTTTATTATATAATTATCTTTCGCTTACTAGTCTGGTTTTTATTGCAATGAAGTCAACTTAGCCTAGTCAAATTGCATTCACAACCCATTGCTTTGGCACTCCAGTAACTACTGTAGTGTCTTCATTACTGTACATACTCAAATCCAGTTTTCATTGTTAGTATATATACATGATAAATTATTAAAAATCACTAAAAAATCCATTAGTGGACTTTTAAATTCTTATCTATCACATATAAAATATTCAGAATTCCATTGTTTTTACTGTTGTGTTTGCCCCAGTATAGACAAGATGGAGTCACAAACAGCAAAAAGGTGTATACAAGGATTAGTTTTAGGCTAATCTCTCCTTGCCTGTGGCAAACAACATAGATTGGACATTTGTCTTCTGATAATAGCTGACAAATTTTGACAGCTAATGCTACTTCCTTTGAAGGGAAGGGTAGTCTGGTCAATGTCACAATATATATGACCACTTTATGTAGCTGAAAACCTTCATTCCTTAAACTTTTATGGCTTAAATTTCATGTACAATATATAGGTTAATTTATAGCACGCCATTGTTTCCAAGGCTAAAAAAATATTATCATAGCTTTTTTACACACTTATTTGGCTATCATTTAGTTTAAAAACTTTTAGAAATTATTGGGGGCTTGCCCCCCCCCCCCCCCTCATACCCTGTCACTTTAGTGTCTGCAACAGCCCACTGCTCAAAAGTAGTAATTACCTCTATCTTGACATTTACAGCATTTTACTGACTGTCCGTATCCTTCTTCCCCAATGCCAACCCCACAAAAAACATGGACTGCACGATGACATGTTATGCATTTATGTGCCCCAGACACCTCGCCAAAGCAAACATGGCAGTTGCCATCTGTTAAAAATAAAATTATGCATTGACTCTGTGAAATACAGTACATCATAGAGACATTAAATCCAAATCACTGCAAGGAATAATGTATTTATTTAATACAGTGCTACTCAGCATTACCTCTAATTTTAGATTACTACGTAGGCAAATTTATAATCTCTGCAAAATGAAGGTTTGAAATTTTACCGTACCTGTAACCTGGTTATCTGGTTCACCATGCCCAGCCACAAGTGAGGGGATGGCTAAATCATCCTTACTTTTTGCTATAAATTAAAGTGAATCAACGTTATACAATGTGGTTGTTACTATAGGGCCAGTTGTATAAAGCTCTTAATTACCTTTTAACTATCCGTTTCATAGTTAAATGGTAATTAACTCTAAAATATGTGATCAGTCCGCGTGATTCGTTGACTTATATAGTCACTACAAAACAAGCTTGAACGGATGGCATTTTGCAATTACCGGTATTAATTGCAAGGCCTAGTTAGTGTACTTTTTAACTACATGTGATTCATTGCTTTTAGGTAAAGGTTTTGTTTGATAATCTTACAGTAACTATATCTTTCAGGTTTATGATAAAGAAAAGCGCAAGCGTGGCTGAGTAATTTGCATATTTGGCATACCTAATGACTGGTGATCTGATTGGTCTTCCATAGTCACATCTCGGATGTCTTGATCGTGCTTTTCTTTTTCTACGAAGTGGAATTAGCGTGGTAAGATGATGTGAAAAATGTTTCAAGTCGTGCATTTCATTGTCTGCTAACATAATTGACCGATCACACATGCCACAATGTGAAATTGGCGATTACGAATGGACAATTGCAGCTATAGACTAAATTTTGATCTAGGCAAGAAGAACGAAATCCATCACTACAGCTAGAAAGAGCAGCTTAAAATTAGTAAATTTGCAAACTTTGGTCGCGAAATGTTGTAAAGTGAGGAAAATATAGCCCTGTAAATTTAACGAATTTTGTATATTACTTTTGTATTACGTGCAGAAATTTGCACCACTTTTGAGCCGAAAGTGGTGCAAATTTCTGCATATATATTACAAAAGTATACAAAATTTGCGAAATTTGCTGGCCTATATTTTGCTCATGTTACAACACTTCGCGACCAAACTTTGCAATTTGACTAATTTTAAGCTGCTCTTTCTAGCTGTTGTGATGGATTTCGTTCTTCCAGTCTGGATCAAAATTTAGTCTATATAGCTGGAATCATCCATTTTACCGTACCTGTAACCTGGTTATCTTTCTCACCATGCCCAGCCACAGGTGAGGTGATGGCTAAATCATCTTTACTTTTTGCTATGAATTAAAGTGAATCAACGTTATACAATGTGGTTGTTACTATAGGGCCAGTTGTATGAAGCTCTCAATTACCTTTTAACTATCCGTTTCGTAGTTAAATGGTAATTAACTCTAAAATACGCGATCAGTCCGCGTGATTCGTTGACTTACAGTATATAGTCACTACAAAACAATCTTGAAATTGCCGATATTAATTGCAAGGCCTGGTTAGTGTACTTTTTAACTACATGTTACTCATTGCTTTTAGGTAAAGGTTTTGTTTGATAATCCTACAGTAACTATATCTTTCAGGTTTACGATAAAGAAAAGCGCAGGCGTGGCTGAGTAATTTGCATATTTGGCATACCTAAGCACTGGTGATCTGATTGGTCTTCCATAGTCTCATCTCGGATGTCTTGATCGTGCTTTTCTTTTTCTACAAAGTGGAATTAGCGTGGTAAGGTGATGTGAAAAATGTTTCAAGTCGTGCATTTCATTGCCTGCTACATAATTGACCGATCACACATGCCACAATGAGAAATTGGCCATTACGAATTGTACCGAGTCACAATCGCGGTCAAAATAATGTCATAATCATTCGAATGACCTTATTCATTTTGCACATAACTAATTTTTTTCTAAAGGTAAAATAAATTTCAACCATCTAAAGTAAACATTTCGTAGCTTTGCAAAAGCTACGTCAATGTGCTTCAGCTGTGCAAGTCGACAGCCTTTATCAGGAATTCTTTGATTTCCAAAATAATCGATTAAATACAATGGGGGGGGGGGCATAGTCGAGAAACATTCGCCAACCCCAATCGTCTACCAATTACACAATCGGTCCGTTTCCTTATCCATTGTAATAATCTGTGAATAATTGCACGCGAAGTCAACATTGTAAAACTAAATACTTTTCAATCCTATCATAACCGAATAATCAACATCTGGATTCTGGAATACCGTATGCAAAGACGTCTGGTTTTTGCTAACACTAATACCGTATCTCTTTCAAACGTCTACCAAAGCGTATGTTTAGATACTTTATACTAGCATATTTGATTCTACTTAGAAGTTAAAATGGCATGTACTGTACGTGACCATTGGTCCGTCCATACGTCTAATTCGATTCCTGTTCGTTCCTCGTACATTTGGAGTCCAAATTTTTGTCAGTTTACATTTTAAAGGCATTTCTAATGGATTGTTTTCTTTATATAGTGCACTGCAACCTTTGGTAAATCAAATTTAAATCACCGATATAAAGAAAACGGTGATGATAGCAAGTAACTGGCAAATTTGGCGTACCTGTAACTTCAGCTGATTTGATTTCACTGTTCTGGTTTCCTTTCTCTACAAAAGGGAATTGGCATACAAAAGTCAGGTGATGTTAAAATTCATCGTTGGTCAGGCCACGGAATTAGAAAAAAATAACAGTCATGAAATTAAAGCAGGCTGGCAACTGACAAATTTACAGTATAGCGTATATGATAGTCTGTGAAAATGAATTTCTGGTGAATTAATAAATATGAATGGATTGTACCATACATTTAGCCTAATTGCATCCAATGTATGTCTGCAACGTGGTATAAAGCCTTCAACTTCCTCTTATTTACCCGTTTTGCAATTAAATGGTACGCGATTCTGCGTGATTCGTTCACTTATATACTCACTACAAAACAAACTTGAACTGATGGCATTTTACAATTGGCCCCAGATGGCATTCGGAGAAAAAAAAGTTGGAGCCAGTTATAGCCAGTGATATGTTGTCAATTTGGAATCTACCGTACCTATAACCAGGATATCTGGTTGACCATCCCCAGCCACAGCTGAGGTGCTGACTACATCATCATTGCGTTTTGCTACAAATTAAAGTGAATCCTTAATCTGAAATCATTAATAATTCATAGGCTAAAAACAAAGGAAATCACTAGGATGGTGGTAACTGGAAATGTATCTTAATTAGCATAAAATATCGCCAACTTTGGCTCAAATTTGTATAGGAAATTACACGGTTCGAGAAGTATTAATAAAAAAATGCACGCGTGTTTGGCGAAATATCGTATGTGTTATGTCTATGTAATGTTTATAACATGAGCGGCCGTGTTGTATCATATACAAACTCGAGCCGAAGGCGAGAGTTTGTATATCTGATACAACACGGACGCGAATGTTGTAAGCAACTTAAAAAACGACTCATCTTATGAGTTCATTGGCGAAGTAATTTTAAAAATAAACGTTGTCTAAGCCGAGAAAATCAAAGTTAAAGTTTATGTAAATCAACATGAATCTGTATCACATATACAGATACGACACGCTTATGATTTTTCTTTGTGTTTTCTTCATGAATTATTAATGGATTTTTTAAGTACTATTTAAAAAACGAGCAGGAGTGTTTTATTAGGTTTAAAGCCACGAGCGTGCAGCGCGAGTGGCTTTAGACCTAATAAAACACGACCTGCGAGTTTTTTAAATGACTTCAATAACGTATGCATAATAAGTCAAATCTTTATATAAAAATCTTTATATAAAAACCTTTATATAGTTTGCATAACAATGGTCTTTTGTTAAAGTGTTCTTTAGCTGGTATCAAGACGTATGCACGTGACTAATTTCTTACTCAAGATTGGATAATTGCTTCATGAATTATTAATGAGTTTTTGAAGTATGGTTAAAGTGCCCATGAAAATAATTCTGTATGATAGTGGCGTAGGTGAAATTTCCAAATGGCGCATACCTGTATCACGTAATTTACGTTTGTCTGGGAAAAGACTTCGTATTTTCTCTAAAAAAGCGAATAGATTGTTCAGCATCAAGAAAACAACTTTGCTGTTACAGTTTTTTATATTGAGTGCTCGAAATAGAGAAGAAATGTGGCTTGCTAGTTTATTTTTTTGCATCTGAATTGACATAAATTTTAACCTAGCGAGGTCTCATATATTGTAGAAATGAACGTTTTCATGCATTTTTATTATTTTATCACCCTACTATAAAGTGAAATATATCTGTAGAATTTCGCCTACCATTTTGTTTTACTTGAAAGTTCAATTTTTTCATCATTTCTGAAATATCGCCTGCTTTTGGCCATTGGCAGCCCGCTTGCGTGGTCTTGAAATATATTTTTCATTGTTATTATTTGGTAATGTATATACGTACGTGCATATATTTCCTTTTTCAGATTGGAAAAATATGTCTTGCTCCTGTGGGTCTTGGCAATATCTGGAAAAAACGCGAATACGCCTTAATAAATGCGCTTTATAATTAAAAACGCCATTCTCATACAGACTTATGTTGAAGGTTTACATAAAAAGTACGAATACCGGTATATATATATATATATATATGTAGGTACTCTGTAGCTCAGTTGGTTAGAGCGCTACACCGGAATCACAGGGCAGTTCATGACAGAGGACCTAGGTTAGGTCTCTATAATTGTGTATATACACTGTACAATGTAATGTATGTATATGCTCACTTGGATTATCCACCTATACCTCTTGCAGGGATATGGAACTTGCGGCCCTGCGTTCCTGGTTTTACGTTTTTAACTAACTGAGCTATATAGAATCCAGTTGGCGAGCATGAAAGCCGCGGCTACACGGGCGATTTTTTCCTCGCGATTTTTTAAAATCGTCAACAAATTTCGAAAATCTTTCGTGTAGCTAGCCACCCAAATAACGCGCGATCCGACAGTCAGGAAAAATCGTCAAAGTTGATCGCGATAATTTCAATTAGTTGAATATTTTTCGACGTGTCTACAAATTATCTCTCGTGTAGTTACCTCAAATGAAAAACACGACACGACGAACCGTTACTGATCTAGCCAATGAGATGCGAGAGTGAAATTGAGGCTCGGCATTTGCCAGTGTCATCAAAATATTTGTCTCGCTTGTAGCCACCACAGTTTGTTGACGATTTTAAAAAATCGCGAGGAAAATATCGCCCGTGTAGCCGCGGCTTAATACATATGTTGCCAGTGTGACAAAATATATTGATAAATATGATAGAATAAAGTTCTATCAAGTGTGATGCCCACAACCATGTTTTTACGCAAAAATGACTTGTATATAGGTGTTGGTCTCCACTAGTTGTGTCTATATATCTCAAAGAAAACCAATGACTTGAATTTATGTGTGTTTTTTGTGTTTGTTGTTGTTTTTTGTGGCGCGGGGTTATAAATTTTGCAAGATGGATGTTTGGAAGCCCATAATCCCAGTGATGTCTCTGGACATTAGCATCTGAAACCCGTCTTTCCGCGGTTTGTGGTAATAATGACGCAACGACGTAATCTTGCGGAGAGCCTTGCGAAATGAGTGCGGATGGGTTAATATTTGAGTTATGGGTAAGGGCTAGGGTAGTAGTATGATAGTAAAGTACACTCAAATTTTGCATTGGTATAGCCAGGACAAAATATCACGAGCGGAGTTCGTCTCATAGTTGACTTGTGTAGCATTTTTTGTAGCAAAATTTTTGTCGCCGTAGCATTTAGCTGCTTTTAAATGGTGAGGTAAGACTGCAAATTTGAGTCAATTCTCACATTACTGTTCTCGATTTTAATCCTTAAAATTTTAAAATTAAATTTTAACTGAATTATGTACCTAAAAAAGTCGCTTTGCACGAAGAGGTTCCCTGAGATAATTTTTGCTACGTTACTTTCCGTTCGTTACTTTTTTTCATTCGCATTACTGAACAAAGCAAACAACTGACTTACCACTTGCTTGACCTGACGGTGCTCCATCAATTTCACTGGTGGTGACATGATCACCTTTGACACCTTTAAAATTTTTTTTAAAAAATTAAAGTATACATACGTGACAGGTATAAAAGTATAATATTATTCTAAATTTGAAAGCTCTACCAGTTCTGAACTGATTTGGATAACAATGTCAGATTTGCGTTGCAAGCAACCTCGCAAGCCATGCTCTTCTTAAAACCATTGCGACTGGGGATCGACTGCAATTGGCCTTTAAAAATTGAGCAATTTAGTTGTGAGTGAATTTTAGATCTTTTACATAAAAGTTTGGAAACTGCAAAAATCGTTGATGAGAAAAGATTGGTGCTATTCAGGCCCCACTCTGTCACCCCTCATCCCCTTTCCCGTCGCCAACTTTGATGGGGGTAAAATTGTAGTCTGGCGATTTGTCGAAATTGTAATCTCCTAATTTTCCTGTTGGCCTATTTTATAAACCCATTGTAAACTCTAAACTATTTCTCAAATACACTGTGTGCGTGGTGTGGACTCCACAAAACTGTAGCGCAAAAGCAGTATTATCAGCGCACATGTTGCGACATTTTTGGTGGCTCACTAAAATATCAGGACAAAAAACGTAACAATCATAATTAATTAGTTATTTTACCGATGTTTTTTGTTGTGCTGGCGTCATGCGTGCGTGGTCGAAACCACAGAATTATGAGGATGAAAAACTCGAAACTTTGAGGTAAAGAGCAATCCAATTTACTAGTTAGGTTTTAATTATCAAATGTAAAGGCTTTATGACGGTGTGTGACGGTACAGTGTATTTGTAGGTTGTATTTATAATATAAAAAACGTGATTTGTATTGAAAAGCTTCACTGCAGGAAGCCAGGCACGTGGCATAAGTACTTTGGATTTTAGATAGACCGAACTGAGACTTTCATAGTTTCATGTCATGGTAAAGCAACAACTTACATATCCAGTATAATTTAAACCTTTAGATTCAAATACAATTTATAAATTACTTTTCAAACACAGTTTTAATTTAATAATAGGGTTTTTCAGACCGAAATGTGAGAAGACATACATTTGGTTTGGTTACACCGGGCAGCCTATTCGAGCTTTGTATAAAATATATTGTATATACATGCATGGGAAACAGATCCAACGTTGGCACAACAATACATAAATACCAAAGCTCAGCCATTAACTATAAGTCTACTGGTCATTTCTAGTTGGGAAGCCATCATACTGTGAATCTTTTGGAAACAAGCCTTATATTTTGAAAATTCTGAAGGGCAGGCTGTCCCTGTATTAAATGCCCTGATGAAATTATTCCATATCTCTGTGGAAGATGGTCCACTTAGCAATTTACATTTTGGATGCAAATGACAATGAAGATTTAGAATATTTCGCATTTGTACATTGTATTTATTCATGTATGTGGCATGCTATGGCTATTTTAGCCCATTAGGCTGCAATATGTGCCCAAGCATTAGTGATGGGCGATACCACTAGTATCTGATTCAATACCGATTACTTTTTGGTTAAAGTATCGAGGTATCGATTACCCAAACGATTACTACGACGACGATTGTTTTCAGAATTTTCCACAATTATAATCCATGAAAAAACAAAAATTAATTTATTTCCCGCCTTTTTCAAAATTTATTCTGTCGACGAGGTTAGGAATATTAATCAGGGAAGTGGACAGAATGTCAAATAAAGTAAAGGAAGTTTGGTTAAGTTGATAAATGCAACAAAATACAAAAAAGTACATATATTTTATTAGAAATAGCCATGAAAACGATGACACAACCACAGAATTATAATAAATGTCTAATTTTAAAAGTAATCGAAACACTTTTTCGATACTGTGCAGTATCGACTACTTCCGATTTGGGCCTGGTATCGGGTGGTATCGATACCAAGTAATCGGTAATCGCCCATCACTACGGGGCAAGCATGGTATTTTACTCAGCATAATGCCAGAGGATTCTACTTGTCAAGGGAAGAGTCTTGTGCACTTACATTGTAGGTGAAATGATACAATTCCCCCACCCCCAGCGAAAAATAATCCTAGATTGTTTGTCAGAATCAACGATTGTGTATAATGTGCAGAAGTCGGACAGAAGAAAGAAGGCTATTCTATACTTCATAATTTATTGTTTTACTCTGTGTAATGCCATACAACTTTGCAGGAGGCAAGGGAGAGTGCTGCTTCAAATATATGAGGCATGCATCTTTGTTAATATAGTGGTTTTAGTGCAAATATACAACTTTGACAATGAATACAATTTTGATAACCACTGTTTTACTTTCCTAGACTTGAGGTTGTACCAAATTCAGATTGCTTGTGAACTGATTAAGTTTGAGGTAAGTATGTATGGCATACTTGCATGCAAGTTTGAGCTTTTGGTGTTTAGGGTACAAGTTTTGGTTATAAATTATTCTGGCTTGCTGGTCAGTGCAAACCACATTTCTTGAACATGTTGCTGCCTGAATTTAATATTTAATATTTTGGTCAATTCATTGCAGTCCATTGCTCCATTCCACTAGTTAGATTCTGTTAGTGGTAACACATCTACGCTAGTCTAGTGCAGATTACCTTGAGTCTTACGCCAAGGAAGGTCCTTCACACCATAATCGTAGTGTAACTCCTCACCACAGGTTATATCTTTTTTAGCATAAATTGCTAAGTGTGGTTCGCCGTGCTGTATTTTTTTTATTTTGCAATTTGCCATCTTTTCCTCTGCATCATTAGCAAGCCTTCCAAGGCCTGTTGCAAATGTTGCATCAACACTATATACAATTAAATGAATAATCTTTGAAGTTTAATGAATACTTTCCCACATTTTGCCATGGTGTTTTTATTAATCCCACTTCCTGACCAATATTTTTCTTAAAATCCCAAGTTTGTCCCAATTGAATATTAAGACCGATTTCCACTCAGGATAATAAGCATGGGATCAGACAGGATCGTAACAAACATTTTAGAACCTGCGCATGCCGGCTTTCCGTCGCAGTCTGAACATGTGATCCACAACCCACATGATAAAGAGTTGAACTTTTTGCAACTTTTTTTGGTCCGGTGGTGTGGGTAATACAAGATGGAAAAAAGTCCAATCCGATGCCTATTTACCTGAGTGGAACCCATCCTGCAAAACCAGTACTGAGACCCCTCCTTTTAAAAACGTATGTTTGTTTGTAAGTATAATAGTGTTTCCTTTGACATTATGGCTATGTACTTTTAGTGCCAGTAATACATACCAAAGAGACTTGTTTTCATGTTGAAAAAAGAACAGGAAGCTACCAAGATCATCAGGGTATGTAGCCTCTCTGTTGCAGCCTTCCTGTCCTGATATGAGTTCCCCCTTGTATTCTAAGAGGAACTCTCCTTTTAAAAAGGATCTTTTGGTAAATATGCCCCGACCTAATGAAAAAATTGATTTTTTAAAAATATTGGTTCACTGTACAGTATACCAATTTTTTAATAGCAGACAGTATAGCCAGCAGTTCCAAAAGATTCTTTGCCTCAAAGTGGCAATGTGCCCTTGTGCACTTTATTATTTTACTTTTCTAATAACCATTAAGCTGTCACAATGCACCTTTATTCTTTTACTCAGTGTTGCCCTTCCCATGAGCATCCTGTTTACCATCGATTAAGTTGCAATGCGCCCTATTTTATTATCTTACTCTGCCTAATTCCAGTGGTGTAATTAGAGTAAAATACACCCTTTCGATAATTAAGTCACAACTACACTGTTTTCAACTTTGGACCACCTTAAATGGAAAGGATTTTAAGTTCTTTTTCTCATGGCCTGTGCACAGAGAAGCAGAAGATCCCTCTTCAACACATGTGCAAAAAAATTTTTTTGATTTTGATCAGTAATAATAGACAATTCCCATTATAGACTAATTTTAAAATTACGCAAGGAAACTCAAATAAATCACCACAGCTAGAAAGAGCATACTAAAATTAGTTAAACTAGACGTAACCACAGGTTAAAAAGAGCGACCTGGAGACTTTAGTCACTAATGACAACGTGCCGGCTCATGCTGTTTTGGCCAGATAGTTGGTGATCATCCTTTACTTTTGCCAGAAGTAGGTCGGTCGGGTTTGTTTTATTTTTTATATAACGATTTGCGTCAAATAAACATGCACATGACAAGGTACTTTATTTCATATTGTCTATTAATATATTCAAAATAAAAAACAGTAACAACTTTTCAAGTTTATGCAAAGGAGTGGCGATAATATATGGGCTAATATTGCTTATTATATAATAAAAGTCGGCCCATTTACACTGAATATCCAATTTAGGTAAATTTATCAAAATATTAACTTGACTGATAGACCTTTCCCCTTTTAAGTGAAATTTTGATCTAGACAAGTCTGGACAAAAATTTAATCACAGCTTGAAAGAGCATCAATAATTTTCCGAAGTTTCGTTGCAAAATGTTGTAAAATGCGGATAATATAGCCTTGCGAAGTTTGCCGTTTTTCAGTCATTTGGTATTACAAACGGGAAATTGATAATCAGTGATCAAACTGATTATCAATTTCCCATTTGTAATCAAAATGACTGAAAAACGGAAAACTTCGCAAGGCTATATTATCCGCATTTTACAACATTTCGCAATGAAACTTCGGAATATTACTAATTTGTGATAACTCTTTCAAGCTGTGATGAAATTTTTGTCCAGACTTGTCTAGATCAAAATTTCACTTAAAAGGGGAAAGGTCTATTGGTATCCAATTACGTCACTTGCTACAAATTACATAACAAATAGTTTATACATTTGTGATTATATTGTCGGTACAGCGCAAAGTCGCCTTCTATGAATAGCATGACGTGTCAATAACAGTACCAATTGACAAAGCGCAATTTAAAGATAAATATTAAAGCTCGGCACATGACTTTCAAACAACAGACGTTTCTTTGTATACATCACAACATCCTCATGCACAGCATTTAATCTTTTTGATTATTTAAATCTGTCTTCAATAACAGACTTACAACAGTTAGTAGATGCTAAGTTAAGCTTCATTTGATGTACAATTTGATGAACAAAAGTTAAAGGTACATGTATAAAATTGCATCAGTATCGATGAGTAAATAAAACACTGGATGGCATAACAGCGGCGGAAATACCGTTTCATGCGGTCTTCCAAATATGGAAATATGTTCCAAATATGGAATGCAAGCCGAGGTGAATCGGTAAATCTTGAGCCGGGGCTAATCCGAACTCAGCGGTATATTTAAATTTTCTACGCACAGATTAGGATGCTCCCAGCTCGCTTGCTGGTGCTCGCTCGCTGGTCGCAATTACAAAGTTTGGTTGCGAATTGTTGTAAAATGAGGAAAATATAGCTTTGCAAAGTTTGCACATTTTGTATACTTTTGTATTGCTTGCTGAAATTCCTACCACATTTAGGCCGGAAATGGTTGCACGCAATACAAAAGTATACAAAATGTGCGAACTTTGCAAGGCTATATTTTCCACATTTTACAACATTTCGCAACCAAATTTTGTAATTTTACTAATTTTAGTATGCTCTTTCTAGCTGTGGTGATTTATTTGCATCTCCTTGCCTAGTTTTAAAATTAGTCTATAATGGGAATTGTCTATTACTGGTCAAAATAAAGAATTCGTTTTCATGCATGTGTTGAAGTAGGATGTATTGCTTCTCTGTGCATAGCCCATGAAAAAAAACTTGAAATCCTTTCCATTTAAGGTGGTCCTAAGTTGAAAACAGTGTACAGTACCGGTAGTTGTGACGTAATTATTGAAAGGGTATTTGCTGTAAGCGCGCATTTTTATGGTTGTATGTATGGGTGCATGGTTTAATCAAATTAATACAATATGTACATAGTTGTAAGGAATGAATAAAAAATTTACTTTTTAAAGCAGTATTAAATCATGATATTGTACTCAAATGTGCATATTTTTTTTGTTAAATTTTCAGTTTTATATTTATAATTTGCACCCAGACTAGTACAGTATGTAAGGCCGCATAAAATAAATTCCTTGATTCTCATCACTGCCCGACTGTATTTTAAGAGCCGCGTGAAATTTTTTTATATGTTGTTATACAATATAAATGTACCG
This sequence comes from Paramuricea clavata, assembly GCA_902702795.2. Taxonomy (NCBI): domain Eukaryota; kingdom Metazoa; phylum Cnidaria; class Anthozoa; order Malacalcyonacea; family Plexauridae; genus Paramuricea; species Paramuricea clavata. The sequence goes on from CACRXK020000339.1 coordinate 66,177, forward strand.
CCCGACAAAATATTTCAAGACAGTTAAGTTTTTTATATTTTATATTGGGTTTTTAGTGCCATTTTAAACTGCCAATTTCAAACAAATAGAACCTTGAAAGAAATTTCATTGCATTTTAACGGAACTTCGCATTCAGTTCAAGGGCCCAGTCATTGTTTGTGGAGAAATATGTTTATTTAAGTTTGGGACACTTTTATTTATTGATATATTTTAAATTATATAAATATAAAATATAAACCTCCCGCCTCTTCGACATTTTCAAAGTGTAGTGATGAGAATCAAGGAATTTATTTTATGTGGCCTAATAACAACCATGATATGAAAATAGAACTTAAGTATCTTAATAATATTTTAGACTAATAAACTGGAAACAGAATCTCCGATAATATTTTTTATTTTTTTTTTCTAAGTTAATTAATGTTGTAGTAAATTGCCTTTTATTTATTTATTACCAATATAGTCATTGATATATCTCTCCTCGAGGTCTTCTTGGTCATTGGGAAGAGAAGTCTGTTTTTGTCTCTGAGATCGAAGCAAACATATGGTACATGATTATATAATAATTATCAAGAATTTGAGCAGTATGACAAAGTTTTATAAGCATGGGAGGAACCTTTGCCCAGACTGAGCTAATTTTCTTTGCATATTCCCAGTCTTGAGGGGGGGGGGGGAAATTGACAGGATGTTGCAGTAAACTTGGTTACTGGATGACTCCATTGACTATGATAAATACATAATATACTATGATGATTTAAGGTGATGCAACTTAATGCAACAATGCAACAGGAAGGACTTTAACCTATATACAGCCGTGGAATTCACGATAAATTATTATACCTCAAAATAATATTATACCTCAAAATAAAATGGTCCAATACTCCAATCACAGGGTTAAATTTATAGCATGTGACTATGCGATTCAGTTTAAGTGGAATTATCTCTATCACATCACCAGGGGACCAGGGGGTAATTCCACTTTATATTCCCCTTGAGTTGTCCTTAAAAATTACCCTCTTGCCTAGCCTGCTTAAAATTGAAAGGATTTTAGCCAACAGAGGTTGAACCAAAATTTAATTTTGGTATAATATTAATATATCAGTTATCAACCTTTCACTCTGGGTATTCCACAAAAAATTACCCCTCGGAATGAAATATTTCATCCTTCAGGGTAATTTTTGTGGAATACCCCTTGTTCCGGGTCAGTGACTGATAATAATACCCTGAACTGCTCACTGTGAAATTAAATCACTAAATTCCAACAATCCCGGGAGAATTTGTCTAATCCCCTCCCCCCCAAAAAAAAAAACGGAAAATTTTCTCTGATTTATATCCAAACAAAAAAAGGAGAAAATTTAGTGTTTAAATTTCACTGTGTGGACAATGGAAATCAAAGAACTAGTGCCATGATATATTAGAAAATTAGCAATTGTAAAATTCCCCTCGCCTTGGGGAGGTTTGTGAAATTTTCTTCGTTTGCTGTCATGAATCTCGCAAACCTCCCTGGGAATTCAGGGACACTATTTTTTCTCATATAGTCTTGGTATATCACTTATACAATATATATATATATATACAGTATATGTACAATGGCATCTCTATGGCACCTAAAAATGGCATCACCATGATAATTATATACACAAGAACTTGAATGATTAATGCTCTGCGACTAAGCTTACTAAAATTTTAATATTTAAGCAGCTGAAATTTCGGTTTTACAGTATTTAGCTTTGCCTGTATTTACATGGTTCTTGCATGAAAATACACTAACAACAACAACATTAGGTGGGGACACCACAACAGTTTTTAAAATACCAATTACTGCGGATCCTTGAATGTACACATATCTATAGCTAATGTCATTCATGACTTTACCAAAACAATTACACAACTTATAACTAACAGTAATAAGTACATAACACAAGATCACTGTTACTAAACGATCTGTAAGCAATATTGAATAATACAAGCGACCTGGGGATTGCCCTTGCTTTTCCCAGCCTCGGCACCTATTGCCTTTTATAAGTTCCCACTAATGAAGTCCGTTTTCAAAGCTGCGCTGTTTCAAACGATTCAATTTTCCACCACTTTTACAGTTTTATGGACTGTGTCCAACTACGGCAGATTTATGAAATGCCATGACATGTTTATAACCTACATTCAATGACTACTATATGGTGTGGCCTTGACTTTGGAAGAGTATTACTCAAGGTCATTCAATATATATTCATCTATTCAAGGTCATGCATTCAAATATTTCTAAATAACATAGGGGAGAAAAATTGAATTTATATCAAAAGGTCTATTTTGTAAAAACCTGTCATGAATTTGTTGACTGAATTTTATGCACGTCAGTTATATTACGCACGTTGCTATCTGATTCTTTTTGCTTTAGCCAGGTGCGAATCATCGACGAAGAGAAACTGGCAAGATCCGACCCATAAGATGTATCGATGTCAGTTCATAAACGTCCTGGCCTCTGCCACAAGTTTAAAATTTGTTCTTGCCAAGTATGTGCAAATTTTTTTATCGAAAACTTACTTTGACTCTGCGACTTTCCCGACGGCCTTCTTTTTGATCCGCCATCTTGGCCTACCAGATTTAGGCTTACCAGATTCAATGTCTATAAGTAGAAAAGAAAGAGTAAGAATAAATTTAGTCTTTCTTATGAACGACGAAAAACTTTTACTGATCTAAAAGGCAACATGGTTATAATATACACGATACTTCATGCTTGTTTCAGCTAGTTTGAGCTTTAAAGATGAGTGCACAGATGAACTACAAATGCACAACATGAAGAGCCGAAGTAAAATTGTAAAGTCAGACTTTAGAGTATGGGCAAGCCCTGTGCCCACGACATTAGCTAGTATCTTTTAACAGAACCCAAAATTTGCTTAGTCATTAAAAATTTGGACCAATCCCAGGAAAAACCCTGCAGAATATGTTAAACTATTGCGTAAAAATCGTTTTTACAGTACAAGAAGGCCAATGTTGCAACAGTTGTTGTTTTTGCCATTTTTAAGCTTTGACAACTACAAATTCTTGCGAAAAACGCCAGAATGCTTCACTTATACAATAAAATTAGGCTGCATTTTTAATGCCCGACTCGGGTGGTGGGTTTTAGTTGCGTGTCCAATTAAAAATATGTGTCAAACAAAAATATTAGTTGATAACTTACTTGTCACAGGAGATACTTCGACTTCGCTTCGGCCTTCAGCCAGGCTCTCGGAAAACACCAGTGGAACGCAGAGAAAGAACTGCTAAATAAGAAAGGACTATCATTATTCACAATTACCTATAGTCATTACTCTAGAACAACGCAAGTTGTACCATGATAAAACAAAGCACATACCGTGACGATATAATTCTTCGAATTTGCAAAACCGCATCGGTCGGAGAGAAAAGCCTTTCAAATGCCTCTTGGTCCAACGCATTTGCTAAAAACACTGCTTGTTACATGTTCTTAGCTAGGACCATATGTGATTGGCTAAAATTGCCGCCTTTCGTTTTTGTGAATCTTGATTGGCTTTTCAACATCTTACAGAGTTGTTGCGTATTTCCGGTTGTTTCGATTGAGCTACATAATAGACAATCCAGAAGACTTCTCTCAGGGCCTGTTCATATGGGCAGAAGTTATCCCGGTTAGCGAGAAAACTTTTCGACAAGTTTACGAGCGAGATCTCGCCTTGTTACGAAAATAATATGAAAAGTTACATTCCGTTCATATGAGACGAAAAGTTTTCCCGTGTACCGAGATCTTGCTTGTTGACAGGCAATATCTCGGTGACCGGGATAATGTTTTTCCCCATATGAACACAACTTTCCCGCTTAGCGGGATAACCTTTTGTCATGTCAGCAACTTTTCAATTCAATTGATGTTCAGTGCTAGGTCACAGCCGGAAACTTTTCCCGGTAAGCGGGATAATATTTCTCCATATGAACAGAACAAAAGTATTTGGCTAGTCGAAAAGTTCTCTCGCTAACCGGGATAACTTTTGCCCATATGAACAGGCCCTCGGATGTCTTGTAGATTGTCTATGGCTACATACATTATTCTTATCGTTTTTCTCGGAAAAAAAACGTTATGCCGTCCGTTCCTATTCCCCGTCCCATTTCCCGTTCCCCATTCTTATTTCCTGTTCCCATTCCCCGTTCCCATTTCCCGTTCCTATTCCCCCATCGCATTTCCCGTTCCCATTTCCCGTTCCCATTTCCTGTTCGTCCTCGTCCCCAGGGCCTTGCAGCCCCGCACGACCGCTAAAGGCCCTGAAATTGAGCGTTCCGGAAGTGCCCATTTTCTGCACTAGATTACAATGCAAATGCCTGCAAATCAACAGGTCTAGGGTACTAAATGAAGTATTCATACCTTTGAAAAGATATCATTACAGAGTCATTGACTTGTTTTGTGTTAAATTGCTCACCAAAATAAAAAGTTGTACATTTCAGGCAATTAGCAGTTATACTCATAGCCAATCAGATATCTACTTTTGGCCATCAATCCCAGAGCCTTATTTTCCACGAGGAACCGAGTAAAAAAGGCTCAGGGGACGAGAATGATTCCCCGTTCCCATTTCCGTTTTCACCAGGGGCCGGTTGTACGAAAGGTGGATACCGCTATCCGCCGGATCGCGATTTTTTCAGACTCTGTAAAACTGTTTATTTACTGGTATATGCCTGACTAAAGTTCAGTATTTTCGAGTTGAAGTTTCGTTTAATTAATTGTAAGTTTGATATTTGTAGTTTTATAGCTTTTCAAGCATTTTTACGACGTTTGAAAAATCACTATCCGGTGGATAGCGCTATCCAGCTTTCGTACAACCGGCCCCAGGTGGAGAGTAATATACCTATGTGCTGACATAAGTACTCATCGGAGGCATATCAGATAGAGGCTCGTATATAGCAGTCAATCGAGACGTCTTTTTATTCATTTTATGCACACTTACACACGGCGAATTTTTGGCGCAATAAAGCAGTCAACCAATAGCATCGCCTTCGAGACTCGTAATATATGTTTTATCACTCTCGTGATAAGTATTGTCCCTCGATATCGTCTTATAACCTATACGTATGCCAACGATACGACCCTTTATGCCACTGCACCGGCCAAAACCAGATCTAATTGCAAAAATCTTCAATATCATTTTAGGTAAAGTCCATTCCTCTGGTGCTGCCATTTTTGCTTGTCCTCCATTCCGGGAAAACCGAGTACATGCGAATGAGTCGGACAAAGTTTACCTTACCTCTTCAGTGCGTTGGATTATAGGAGGAATTGAGAGAAACTCTTTGAATCAATCACATTAGGTGTAGACATAGACTGCAATTTGAAATCAAAGGTTTATCCATGTGTCCTCCTCAATTATCTTATTAAATAAGAAACCTAATCAGCCCAAGTCTTGAGTGCAAAACGTGTGTTCTGTAATGGAATCACTGTATGGGGCCCGGATCTTGTGGGTAAATGTTGTTTCATGGGCTGGGACGAATGCAGCTTGATCTTGGAAGGTTCCAGTCACCATAGGAACTACCAAACGACGGGCAGATGACGATTTTAAATCTTTAAAGACTTTTGAGGCCCACACACTGGACGCGATTTGGCAATGCGCCGCAATTTTCTGGTTTTCAAAAGTCGGCAAATTTGCTCTTTGAAAAATTCTATATTTCAACTGCTGAACTCATCTACTTTTCATATCTACCAATGTTTTCTTTTGTATACCAATTTATTTGCTTTTGAAAAAATAAAAATCGCGCCGCGTCGCCGAATGGCGTCCGGTGTGCTGGTGTGTATCCGCCTTTACGCTCTTCAAGTTTCACACAGCTTTGAAAATAAGTTTGTTGAGACGGCTCTGAAGTAGCATCTAGAAATCAGGGGTGCACGGTAAGACTTCCAAAAGTAAGACCCTAAACTGCAAAGTAGAGTTTTTATTTCAATGGAGGAAAGTTGCGTAACGAACTCCCGTTGAAAATTCGTAAAGCTGGGACTTCGCAATGTTTCAGAAGAGGGCTTAATGATTCTTACACAACACGCGTGGATGACTTTTGAACAATTCAAACTTTTAATTGATGAGTAACGAAAGTTTTATTGCATGTATATATTGTATTTAATATTTAGTTTTTAGTACAGTTTTACATGATCTCTTTTGATAACAGTTTGTTGTGAACTTCCACATGTAGCTATTTTGTATATGAATTCGTTTATAATAATAATAGTGATAGTCTGACAATATATATTTAGCATAAATTTCCAGGTAACTATAACATTTCTTGCAATCTGTTTGGTCGACGCAGCCAACTTTCACGTGATAGTTGCTGGCTGCTCTGCCTGCTCAGCAACTATTCGGCGCCTTACCGTAAGCTGTATAATTGTCAATTTGTACAGGGTGTATCAAAAAAGGTAGTCCAACTTTGCATGTCATAGTGCATTAATTACGAGGTGTACGAGCGTAATTTTCGCATAGCCATAAGTGTCCTACCATACCCATATTCGCATAGTGTTATTCTGAGCAAATCGGAAGAAATATGTGAACGATAAAAATAGTCGGTCGAAATCGCATATTTCCACCTCTGTACCAATCTCGTTCCCCGAGCCTGCGATCCTCGGGAAGGAACGCGAGGCTCTGGGATAATCCGTTTCAGGGAGGAATCTGATTGGCCGTTGAAATGGATGCGTAGTTCAATCTTAGCCAGAATTCTTGGCTTCCGGCAACGGATTATCCCAGAGCCTCGCGTTCCTTCCCAAGGATCGCAGGCTCAGGGAACGAGATTGCCTCTGTACCTAATTAAAGCAGTGCATAACAATCACGAATGTGTCATCATTTTACCAGGCATCATTGGTAATTATGCATATTCAGGTCGTTTCAGTATTGATGTGATACGATGTTCGTCGTCTTCGAGTCCCAGATGGAGTAAATTTTCAATAGGTTTAGCCTCAATTCTTAACGGTGAAAGTATGTGATTTCGACCGGCAAATTTTAATAAGCTCATACTTGCTCCGTTTTGCTCAAAATGGTACAACAGCCTTGTCATTCAACAGCTAAGACCTTGCTCTTCATGATCATGCAAAAATTACGTTCATACACCCAGTAAATAACGCACAATGGCACGCCTAAATTGGATTACCTTTTTGATACACGTTGTTTATTTCACAACTAAACTTGTCATAGCTGTCCAACTTAAAGTATGAAATCCTTTTCAAAAATTCTTCTCAGATCTTGAGTCACCGATGATGTTCTCTTGCGGATCTGTTATCTCCTAAAAGAGAGACCACACGGTGAATATGTGATGGCAATCTTCTAAAATCACTCGTGCACAGTACGAAACTTGTGCACTCGTGATTTTAAACCTAACAAAACACTCCTGTTCGTGTTATTAAACGGCAAGTAAAGCATATGTAATCGAGACACGGTCTGTTTGTCTTTTTGTTAAGATCAGCTTGCGTAGCAATAACTGCCTGACACGCTGGCTATGTTAATGCACACATGTGCACGGTGAAGAAAATGAATTTTTGGCACGACGAGGCAACCATCCAAATCGTGTTGCTCCCCAGCATAGTGTTGCTACCCGAATCACTCAGCCGCAATGTTGAAGTATTAGCAAAATTTCAGAAAAAATAATTTCTGTCACATGCAGCATAAAACGCAGTTCATTACGCATCGACGTTTTGAAGTTTGAACTTTGCCTAAGTTTCTAAAAAGTGTAGTTAAAGTAACTGTAGTTATAGTGTAAAAGTTAACCAATCAGAATTGCCCATTTTAGCAGGGATCGAAATTTACGCCATTCCGCGTACAGCTAATTTAATTAAAGTTGTCAGCGGCAATCAAATCTATGACGTGAGTGCTAAAAGAATGCCGGAATACTCGTATTTTAAATAAGGTTAACACATTAGTAACCTCTTAGGAACATATATCAGAAGGCAGCAAAAGTTCTACTCACTACCTAAGCGATACAAACAGATTCAACGTTTCAAGCAAAGGCCCTTCGTTGGGAATTAGTGTGGGGGGTCGGGGAAAGCACGCGTGTTTTTATACAAGTGAATATATAATAAGTAAAAACCAATCAGATGGATTTGATCAATACAATGAATAAATAAAAATGCAAATCATACTATATTTTATATACAGGGTTAAAAATAGGCGTTATGTGAGAAGGCATGCAAAGGGCTAACAAAACAAACACAAAGGTATAGGTCTGGATTAGACCTGTCTATGTCTGAGCAAGTCGGACAAAAACAGGTCACACTAAATGAGGGAAAAACGCTCGTAAATACCAAGGGGGTGTACAGTTCCAAGTTTGGAAATGAGATGCATTTCTTGTCTTTTGCGGCTATCGTTGCTACCAGAAATGGGACAGAGGGCTCGAATTTTCATGTCTGAAATGCAATGACTACCAGAATTGAAATTTCTGGCAACAGGCTGGTTAGCATCGTTGGCAGAAACTCCACGACGATGCTCACCGAACCTTGTCCTCAATTGTCTTCCAGTTTCTCCAATGTACAGTAAAGCATGCCACATCTACTGCAGGATATACAGTAAATGAGATAGGTGGAAGTGCACGTGAAATTGCACGTGAAATGACAGTGGAGGAATCTATAAACTTACAAGTTTTACACTGGGCTACTTCAAGTAGCCCAGTGTAAACTTCACAGGGAAAAGTACCACTAAGTGGTGACGATTCCTGGTGTAGGTTACTAGGGTTTCTCGAATGTTTTTGCTGTCTCGAAAAGAGACTAATGGGTTATTGGAGAAAATGGAAGATGTTTCAGGGTCATTTTTCAAAATATAAAAATTCTTCCATTTTCTCCAATAACCCATTAGTCTCTTTTCGACGCAGCAAAAACATTCGAGAAACCCTAGTTCATAGTAACCTACACCAGGAATCGTCCCGCTTAGTGGTACTTTTCCCTGTGGAGTAGCTCGTGGAGTTTCTGCCAACGAGCTAACCAGCCTGTTGCCAGACATTTCAATTCTGGTAGTCATTGCATTTCAGACATGAAAATTCGAGCCCTCAGTTCCATTTCTGGTAGCAACGATAGCCGCAAAAGACAAGAAATGCGTCTCATTTCCAAACTTGGAACCGTACACCCCCTTGGTATTAACGAGCGTTTTTTCTTCATTTAGTGTGACCTGTCTTTGTTTGACTTGCTCAGACATAGGCAGGTCTAATCCTACCTTTGTGTTTAGTTTTGTTAGCCCTTTGCATGCCTTCTCACATAGCGCCTATTTTTAACCCTCAACCTCGTTCCTGGGGCATTTCCTTGGATTGGGGAATGACGGAAACTATTTCCCGCCATCCCTCAAGCCAACGGAAATGCCCTGGGAACGATATAGGGTTAAAACAACCTTGTTCCCATATATATACATAAAATATAGTATGATTTGCATTTTTATTTATTCCTTGTTTTGATCAAATCCATCTGATTGGTTTTTATTTTGTTACGTGTCGTTTTAATATATTCACTTATATAAAAACACGCGTGCTTTCCCCGACCCCCACACTAATTCCCGACGAAGGGTCTTTGCTCGAAACGTTGAATCTGTTTGTATCGTTTAGGTAGTGAGTAGAACTTTTGCTGCCTTCTGATGTTGTTATCCGCTACCTACACTGGCCACGTATTGAAGTTGGGAACATATAGCATTTTGTTGTAAATGGTTGAATGATCAAAACTATGTGATTATTCCCATCATTCTTTTGGCGCTCATATTGTAGATTTGACTATTGTCACTGACAACCTTAAATGACAACCTTATAGTAAAATGTTAGACGGAATAGTAAATTTTATGATTTTGGTATTCCGTTGGAATAGTAGAAAACGTTATCAACTTATTGGTATCACTTTTATCACCGTTCAACATTTCGTATTTGAATACTTTATTGTACAGCACAAAAAATTGTTCAACTACTACTGTATTTTGATTTCAAAAATTACCAGCATTTTCACATGATACAGGTACGAAAATCTTTTGATTTATTCCCCGAATCCCCTTGCCGGCCATTGTTGTTTTCTACAGGGCTTTGATGAGCATGCGTTATTCCGAAGCAGAAAGCGCTGCTGAGACAGGTCTCAAATCTATTTGTGTTCACGTTCGTCCCGCTCTGAATTTGTCCCGCGGTCCCGGTCAGAACATAGTCAGCTTGATCCAGCAGGCGGGATGAGTCCAGACCTGTCTGGGCATTTTCCATCCCGGTCTCATGTAAACGGGACCTAATACGATATTGTTGGGGTAGAAAATGGTATTAGGTGTTGGATCATATTACCTTTTATCATCCGAATGCTATGTTGTCAAGTTGCAACCAGCGATATCCGCGTCTACATGAAAATTTAAAATAACTGATTTAGAAATCTAAATTATTAACAGATAAGAAACAGGGGGAGCTACCAAGTCTGAAAACCGCGAGCCCAGCCCTAAAATGTGCGGACTTTCGAATCTCACTAAATATCGTATCTAAGAGTGGCATTGAAAGGAAATTACGGTTTTTCTCAACACAACTTTAGCTAAACATTATCTCGTCCTTCAGCGATGTGAAAGTTTGTGTCTCTGTTCGCGCGATGCGAAGTGAAAAAAACAAAAATTCAGCAAATCGATTGGTCGGCGTAAAGGTTTGTGTTGCAACCAATATGTACTATATTTAGACGGGTTTTGTGTATATCGAATCCTATGAATAAAGTGCTTAATACCATAGGAAATATTTCTGGAGGGTCTTAGTATCACGTGGAAATTATACACATTTCAACATGCCATGTGCTCAAACTGCGAGCAGTGAGCTTAGCTATACATAGTGCAAATAGTGAACGTCTTACATACTGTGCACTCAATCCAAAAGTATATAAAATAAAAGTAAATATATGTATACAGCTATTCCAATTAAGGTTGTCTTGAAGAGAAGGGAAAAGGTCGAATATGAGCGCGAAAGGCTTATCGGGAAAGACTAGTTTGATTCCCGAATACATTACCATTCATAGGTTTTCCACTAAGTTTAAAATTAGATCTTGCTTTCTTATATAAATTTAAATCGCGACTACGTATCTCTAGAAACTAAATTTTGTTCTGTTTGTGTATTTTTAATCGTCACTCCCAGCAAGCTTTTGGCGCTCGTATTCGACCTTTTCCGTTTTTCTCGGGGACAACCTTAATTGAAATAGCTGTATACACAATACACAATAGGTAATACTGTATAGTAATAACCATTGGCAGAGTGCTCAATGGTACACCAGAGCATATTATGATGAAAGTTCAAATTCAAAAACTCAACAGTGATGAACAAAAATTTTATTACTAGTTAGTTTCGTATACCACACGTATTGTGGGCACATGCACAGATAAAATTGTCTAATGAGGACTGTGAATATATACCACGGATTACATCAACCGCGGGAGGGCACATTATATACACTTGATATATTTTGCTCACTGCTCATGCAGTTTGAGCACTTTCTTGGATTGGGTGGAGAGTCTCTATGTAGGTTCACTATTTGCACTATCCATTGCTCACTGTTCGCAGTTTGAGCAACCACTGAATTCAAAAAAGATTGCCTTCAACCTTAAACTCTGAGTGCGCAAGGATTCGCTACTCTGCGCAAGGATTCGCTACTACTTTGCTAGTCAGAGTTCACGCCACTGAGAGCGATCATCAGACAACTAAAAAGACAGTTTGACTATTCATCTTTTATTGTCCCTATGATGTAACATCTTTGGAATGTGATGACGTCAAGATGCTCGATGCTATAAAAGAAGAATAGTCAAACTATCTCTTTAGTTGTCTGATGATCGCTCTCATGCAGTGGCGTGAAACTCTGCGAAAAAACCGAACAGTTTTTAAGTTATGTTATAAATTGCTCTATCATTTTTTTGTATTGAGCTCAACAAGGTTGTCTCCTCAAATAGTACTGACATCAAAAAGCAACACAAGTTCTACTCACTACCTAAACGATACAATAAATTGGGTTGTGAGTAGAACTTTTGCTGCTTTTTGATGTTGTTATCCATACACTGCATGGCCACATATTGAAATACATCTGACACGTGATCACATATATCTGACACATGACCACATATTTGGAATCGTTAACTGGCCCTGACAACTAATTATCTCTAACAACTAATTATCTCTAACAACTAATTATAATTTACTCTTTGCTACAAGGAGTCATGGCAATCGAATGAACCATTTTTATGTTTATATTTTTATAGGCAACTTAACTGTTTTGCAATGTTTAAGGCTTTCCTACTAGTTTTCTAGCACACGCAGTGTGCAATATTATGAAGTATACATATATCACACAGTATGCATACATGTAAATTGCATGTGTTTCTATTGATTTGCAATTCATTTAACTGAGACATATAAGGGGATAATGTCTAGATTTTAGATTATATAGCAATTGCCAATTTGCATTTGTACTATATTAATAATATATGGTAAAATATGTAAGTATGAACATTTAATTTGCCAGACATCCTCACAAAATAATTTGCCAGACTGCCAGTTATATATTCGTGGCAAATGTGCTTATGGTATAGTTATACTGCAGCCATGAAGGACTGAAGCGGGCAATAATATAAACTTTATGCCCACACTGTAATTATGCAACTACATATTACAACATATTATACGAAATCCAACACTTTAATAGCAACAAAATTTAAAAATTAATATATTGTCCAGAGAACAAGCCATAACCATACAGATTTAAAACACATATACATACGACTTTCCTATTAAACATGAACCTTAGCAGAATGCATTCAAGGCAACAAAGGCGCCATGCCAGTTTAACGCTAAATATCCCTATAATATCCCAAACGTATCCTTTAAAAACCCAAGCCCAGTGATCAAGAATCGGATATTCTTCTATGAGCGGGGACCATTATATTTATATTCATACAGTAGTAAACAATGCTATAACTCAACAGAAATGAAGCTGATTTTGTGATAAAGGATGAAAAAATGTTTAGACTAAATTCATGCCACACTATAGGATGTGTGCACGGTCTCTTCAATCGAAATCAAATGGTGCTTCTCACACTTCTTGCAGTATACAACCGAATTATGTGATTCATGATTTGTTTTCAAGAGAAGTTAATGCATAATTCTACATAGAATAGGAAATAAATAGAAGGGCAACTCATCAGTGCAACATGTCCCCCTATTTTTGAGCAGTTTACTGGCCAGAATAATGGCGGAACAGCCAGTTCAGCGTTTCTATTGGCTAGAGAGAGAGAGAGAGAGGAGAGAGACAGGCGGATCAATATTTAACAAATATAAAACATTTTCCGTGTTGATATACAGTTATATCAACACGAGTGGAAATTGGGAAAACGAGATTTCGAGTTTTCCCAACTTCCATAACACAATTTCGAGTTTTCCCAACTTCCACGAGTGTTGATATAACTATATATCAATTCGGAAAAAATGTTTTATATTTGTTTTATAATATAGCAATGTCAAAAGCCCGAAGAATAAGAACAATTTCCGTGTTACAAGCGGCGGAAAATTTCCCGTGTTGACATGGAGTTATATCAACACAGCTCTTAGCCAATCAGCGTTCAGAATTTACAAATGCTATATTATAAATATCTATATTGCACAGGACAACGTTTTTGACAAGGACTAGATATATTTATCATTTATATAGACCTGGAGCGAGGGGGATTCAGTGCAATATTACCCGAGGTGATAAAATAAAAAAAAATAAAATGAAATATTAAGTAAAATAATTATTAAATATAGGGTGCATGTATAAAAAAAAGGTAATCCAACTTTGGCATGTCATAGTGCGTTACCTACGAGGTGTAACGTAATTTTTGCATATAGTCATAAAGATCAGGCTCTCAGCAGTTCAATGACATGTTTTTGTGTCATTCTGAGCAAAAAGGAACGAATATGAGAACAATAAAAATTGTCGGTCGAAATCACATATTCTCACCTCTGTACCTAATTAAAGCAGTGCACAACAAAAGAACACGCAATTAATCATGAATGCATGTGTCATGGTTTTACCAGACATTATTTAACAATTATTTGCCGAAGGCGAGGTGATTATCGGTGAATAAAAACCGAGACGAAGTCGAGGTTTTTATTCACGATAATCACCGAGCCTGAGGTGAATAATTGTTTTAGTATAATTTCATAGGTGATTATTTGGAAACAAATTTTGAAATGCACATTTCTTCATCATTTAATTGACAAAACGGCTTCGACCGCCATTTTGAAAATCGCTCAGGTGATTATCGCGTAATAATCACCTCAACAGCAACCAATCAGCATGGAGAATTTTCAATAATCACCTATGTAATTATACTAATAATAATTATGCATATTCAGATTGTTTATTGAAGTGATGTTCGTCATGTTTGAGTCCCAGAGGGAGTAAATTTTCAATAAGTTTAGCATCAATCCCATGCACGATGAAAATATGCAATTTCGACCGGCAATTTTTATTAGGCTCATACTTGCTCCGTTTTACTGAAAATGGCACAAAAAACTTGTCATTCAACTGCTAAGACCTTGCTCTTTATGACCATGCCTAAATTACGTTCATACACCCAGTAATTAACGCACAATGGCATGCCAAAGCTAGATTACCTTTTTTTATGCACTCTGTACAGGGACCAGGGTGAGTAAAAAAAAACTAGTCTGACACCTTTCATATTCAAATTAGCCTCTAACTTATTGCTGGAATTTGACAATTCCCATGTGTACAGCCAACAGGACGTTGGTAATGAACGCAAATTAGTATTAAGAATGCATTTTCACTTCCACAGGGAATAAGATTTATGTTTTCGAATAATTAATGTTCACTTATTCGATATGCTTTGTATACCCATGAGATATTTAAGGAACTTCTGTGAAATTCCTGCCGCGATGCGGCTAATTTGAATATGAAAGGTATCAGGGTTTTTTTACTCACCTTGTACCGAACTATGTACAGTATGTAGTACATGAATTTATAAACTAATTGACTTACGTTCAATCACAACAATTCTATTATAGCCAGGATGGCCGCTATGAGACAGATTTCAATAGAATTGATAGAAGTACCAATAGTAGTTGCAATACCTGGAAATGTGAGTAATGAATAATGTGAGGCATAGTATATAACAAAATAAAATACTGCCAAGTGCCAATTAGTGATCAAACAAATTTATTGTGCTAATCAGTTTCTGAAACTATAAATGCGCTCGACTTTAATAGTTATTTTACTTAGTGACAAGACTAACACTAGATAATTTTATCCTGGCGGGTACTAAATGCCAAACAATTTTACTCATCAAGGGGAGAGCTTGCACACAAATGGGTTAACCAAACTACATTTATTACCAATGTATATCATACATCAAAATTGTAAATCGCTATTTTAGGCCGTGGGCTGTTGTGCGAAAAAGTGCATTGTACTACAGCAAGAAAATGTAAAATTTTGTATTCAATTACAACAAAAATGACTTGCATTATCAGAAAGCTTACAAAAATCTACATAAAAAACTTTTAAACAGTTTTTTTATATCTAAAATTGTTTTCGAGTTATACACTGTCAAGAACGCGTTTTTGACCTAGTACCCAGTCCTTATTGCAACATTTTGGTCCAATTTTCACATTTAAAACAGCAAATTATAACTCAAAGACTATTTGAAAAATCAAAAAACTGTTTAAAAGTCTTATATGCGGTTTTTTGTACGTTTTCCGATGATGCAAGTCATTTTTATTGTAATTGAATACAGAATTTCCCATTTTTTTTCAGTAATACAATTTAATAGAGGATAATCATTGATCACCCATTTTCTCGGGATTGGGCAACTTTTTTGCTTGGGAACTTTTTTTGGTAGTGATGTACCTATATGCCTTTCAAATAAACCCCAAACCAAGTATTTCCCACATGGGTGCCACAAAGCGAAATAATTTTGGCCAACAGCCCACAGCCTATTTAGCATTAGCAAACGTCAATACGCAACCTCGTACCCAAGGCATTTTGCTTCCGGTCAGCGAAAATGGCCCTGGCATCGGCCGGTCACATGACCTCAAAATCTCCAGTATTTGGGGTGTTCAATTATGATAATTTATGTGTATAAGTACGTATATAGAATAATTATATACATTTTAATTTCTCACAGGGGCAAACAAACTCAATGCGGCGTATATAATCAAAGAGAAATTATTCGGTTTTCGTTGTTTGCACCTCATTCAGCAACATAGCCCGTAATGTTGATGGTTTTTAAACATATTCAGAGCCTGGTTAGCCTGTGAGTCAATTCTTAATTAATGAACAACCAAACAAAACAAAACCGCTTCAGCGTTTGGTTTATATAAGTTGTGTTATGACTTATGACCAAATATATTCGTATCACAATCTTTATCTGACTATAACGCTGTACATTTCCTGAAATCAACGATGTATAAACGACGCATGTGAGAAATGTATGTTGAACCGATGCAAAAACTCGTCTATACAAAATGTACAAAGACTTAATTTGGACCAAATTGTTTTGTGATGTTTTGTCTTTCCCTAATTCATGCTATATCTCAAGCAAAATGTCAAAAATCTTATTTACTAAATACTTTAGTCCTTCAAGAACTAATTATAAATTAGTCATTCTACTCTCGTTCCACCAAAATAATAATTATTCCCACATATATATTGAATAATTACATTCAAAATCATTGAGATCGGAAGAGCACAGACCAGCCGAAGCCAGGGCCTTTTTGCTGACCATTCAACTGCGGAAGCAAAAAGTCCTGGGTACGAGGTTGGTCAATACGTGGCCAGTATAGGTTGGGGATAACAACATCAACAAGCAGCAAAAGTTCTACTCACTACCTAAACATTACAGGTTCAACGTTTCAATCAAAGGCCTTCCGACGAGAAGGGCCTTTGCTCGAAACGTCGAATCTGTAAACGTTTAGGTAGTGAGTAGAACTTTTGCTGCTTGTTGAAATAGCTATTTAACATAGCTATTTAACATCGGATGTCCAGCTTATTTTGCCCTAAATCTTACAGTCAATAGACCTTTCCACTTTTAAGTGAAATTTTGATCTAGACAAGTCTGGACAAAAATTTCATCACAGCTTGAAAGAGCATCACAAAATTAGTAATATTCCGAAGTTTCGTTGCAAAATGTTGCAAAATGCGGATATAAATATAGCCTTGAGAAGTTTGCCGTTTTTCAGTCATTTTGCATTACAATCTAACATTTTGCATCAGTTTGATCATCTGATGCAAAATGTTAGATTGTAATACAAAATGACTGAAAAACGGCAAATTTCGCAAGGCTATATTTATATCCGCATTTTGCAACGAAACTTCGGAATATTACTAATTTTGTGATGCTCTTTCAAGCTGTGATGAAATTTTTGTCCAGGCTTGTCTAGATCAAAATTTCACTCATAAGGGGAAAGGTCTATTGGCATTCATGATAATATAGAAACTTTAAGATAAATATACTGTTGACATATTATATATTAATAATTTTAACAACAAAACTGCCGTGGCAAAACTTACATTGGACTTGACACACTAGAACAAGAGCACATGACGCTTGTGTTCAGGAGGCACAATTTCGTTGATTTGCTGTGATAATTCTTTTCATATAAATTCAGATTAATTCTGGGCCAAAATCCAATGAACATGAAAAACTCACTTTTGCTTCTCTTGGTCTTGAGATACATCCACATCGCTTGCTCAGTGTGGTGTATACGCAGACCAGTGTCAGTGTTTAGACGTTACGTTTTCTGTTTTTTTACTTCTTTTCTTCTATTATATAGTTTCAAAACAAGCAGAAGACTCCCATTTACTTTTATAGCTAATTCCCAGTGTTTCCACAACGCATCATTCAAATTTCCTTGATTTTGCTTTAAAATTTCCTTGAAATTTCCTTGATTAACCGAAGTATATTTCGGCAACTAGAATTAATCAATACTTATATAAAGTAAGACAGAAACAGAATGGTACGTTTATTTCGTACAACTCTTAAAAACAAAGCCTTTACACAACAATTTTGAAAGCTTTAAAATGTAAAATAATAGAGTTTTAATATTGTTCTCACAGGGTTTTTTAGGATTTTCTCTTGGGTCCGTTTTTGCAGACTTTTTGTTACCGTAATTTTTTGGTAAAACACTCCAGATATATATTTTGTTTTTGGACGGCACAGAAAGTTGTCCAATCGTTGATGTTCATGGGATTGAATTGATACTGTTGTAGTGTGAATCTCGTGTACGGGTTAATACCCATTTGTACAAAGTCATTCACCATTGACACCAGTTGCAGCCGGATGCAAGGGAGTTAAGCCGTATTTTTTGGAACACACTTGCAATAAATTGGCATATGCATTCGCACACTGAATTGGTAGTGGCAAATTTAATGGCATATTTACATCAACTTTGCGCAATGGGCAAATGTATTGGAAATATTAGAAGTCAGTTAAAGCCTGGTTCACATATGCCTGCGGCATGCCTGTGACTGTATCATTATGCCTCTACTTGCCGCCGAAATACCGGCAAAGTTGAGCTCAAGTCAACTTTCCCGGCCTACCGCCGATGTAACTGTGGCACTGGAGGCAATCGGCGAACAAATGTTCACATAATTTACGTTTTAAAGCTACCATCGGCATCGTCGCCGGTACGTCGCAGGTACGTCGCAGGCATATATTTAATGCATTAGGCCATTCCTTGATTCTCATCACCGCCCGACGATATTTTGGTTTCCGCGTTGATATATTTTTGTATTTTGTTATAAAATATATATTTACCGCCCGACCGAGCATCTTCAGAGATTTAGTTATTTTCATATTTTATATTGGAATTTTTGCGATATAAAATTGTTTTATCGTTAATATTGTTTTATGTTAAGGGATGCTTGGAATACTGAAGGGGAAAATGGGCTTAAGTAGCCTTATTACAACAATTTGTGTGGACCCTTATGCATGTTCATTAGCGCATGTGCAATTATCCACTTATATAGCGTTCTTCTATAATATATTTAAGGGCAAATATAAAAAGACCTCCCTCTCCAATTTTTTAAATTTTAAACATTTTTTTATATTTTGACATAAAATATAATATAAAATATAAACCTCCCTCCTCCTGGGAGTTTTTAAAATTTAGCGATGAGAATCAAGGAATTTCTTTTATATGGCCTTAATATAGACATAGCTTTTTCAATTGCATGCAAATGATGCAATCCTTCTATATTTTCCCGTAACAGCAACATGTAGGTCCTATAGGGCCGAAGCAAGCATTTATTGCGTGAGTAAACAGCAGTGCAACGGGTACATAAATAATACATGAAAATACGCGTACATCACTGTGTGCATGGGACAATATACACAGGGACGCCGGAACTGGGGGGGGGGGCAGGGGGCAGCTAAAATGGTACACTGACCGAACTTTTTTTGGCGACGGGGGGTGGGGGGAGGTCTCCCAAAAAAAAAAATTCCGGTAGATTTGGAAGTTTGGCTCTATATAAGTGCCCTTCGTGTGCGTCCGCCCCCCTTTGCCTTAACATCATTCCGGCGTCCCTGAATATACATTTAGAGTACTATATATAGAGCCAGGTAAAAGCATGCATGTCCTTGCTGCAGATGTATTGGAGAAAATTGTATTTTTTTCTATACTTTTATCCGGAATGATCTAGCTAATGGTATATATACTTTCATGGTTTTCAAAATCAGCCAACTGATTCCTGGCAGCATATATATATGAATTATCCGATCGAAGTTCTATAAGAATGCAAAGAATAGAAGTGAAGTCGAGATAATTATATATGTAGACTCGATAATGACTTGGAGACTTGTGCTGTCTATAATACCGTACAAAATGAATCAGTATGATGGGATAATTACAATGTAGTGTAATAATATTTGACACCGAATTGGCAACTTGGCATACACCTTGGCATATTGAAGTATACATAGCAAATTTGATACTAAATTTGCATCAAATTCGCACATAGCGCAAATTTATTGCATATACTGTACTTTGTGTTTTCAAAAGCTTGTCGTTAAAACTGACGTCCACTTGTCTTTAATTCGTTCCTTATCTGCTAGTTTTTTTCACTTTTTTTTACCACAATTCAGACATACTTTGTAAACGCAGTATGAAACTATATCTGATACCCCAGCGTGACACAGATGGAACTTGACTTCATATATCTAGATGCTGAAACAGTGAAAAAAAACAATTTTAAAAACTTTTATTCAATGATGAAGAGTTGATTTTAACCGACTGGGCAGTTTTGCTGAAATAGTCAAAACTTGTTTGCAAGCATACGTGCTTGATACTAGGAATATTAAGCTAAATTAGGGCAAAGAATGCGTGGACGTTCAAGACGGCAAAAAGCCGTAGAATTTATTTTTTCCATCAACATGGCAATTGCTATAGTTATCAAAGCAAGAAAGAAAATGTGAAGATAGTTGCAAACATCTACAAACAAGTGAATATTGTGCACGTACCACCACCATATTACTGATTACTGATGCAAATCTCTCATCACCCTAATCGTCTACCGCAACTGCAGGCTAGATGTTCTTTGGCGGGAAAATTGACCAATCACGTAGCCATATTTATCTTCGAACTTCGAAGCCGCGAAGTCAGAGCAAAAATATTTTTTTGACAACAAACTGCAAGCTTTTGTTACTCAGAAAAAAAGCACCAAAACATATTATTTTAGTGTCGATGGGACAAAATATAGCACCATAAGGGAAAATGTGGAGTATATGCTGCTTTTTGTGAAAGATATACAACGATTATAAAGTTTAAAATGTTGGGAAATACGACGTTTGTTTTGAGCAAAATATCCGACGAAACAACAAAATGGCTTTTATTTCTCCACCAAAAGGACTTTATTTCACAGCTGAATCAACAACGAAAGTTGTATTTAGACTCTCAAAACAAGGTTAGTAGATTTTACTTCGTATCTAGTCGGTTATATTTTCTTTTAGAATGTTTTTCAGATCCCTCTTGAGCTTTTACCGAGTTTTTGATTTCTTTGTTTTCCAGATTTTTGACCACAGAAATTCATTTGACAGCTCTGATTTCGAGTCTGATTTGATATTATTTGACTTTGTCCTCGTATGTCTAGATATATTTTAAATTAACTTTAAATATAATATTTAGTATAGCATATATATTTCGGTTATTGTTCAAGTTTCCAAGCTAGCATATAAGGCAACAGTTTCCTTTTCATTTTTTTACCTTGTATATATGTCTTGCTTGTTTTTGTCCACTATTTTGAGTTATTTTTTTGTTTATTTTACTATTTTCTTACTAGTATCCGTACCCTTCTTGATTTGAACCACAAGCGGGTTTAAGAATTAAATCTGATTTAAATTGAAATATTGGATCTACAGTATCTAAGCTTGGATATTTATAAAGCTGCCAAGGCAGAAGGCAAAGGCAGGTGGAGGGGGGGATTCTCCTTGTTGGGGTTCGGGCCCCCTAAGGCCAATGAAAATTGATATCATGTTTCTCGTCCACAATTTTCAAAAATTTGGAGCGGGATTTTTTCATTTTTCATTATTTTTTGTATTTGAATTGCTTGTCAATAATTTCCTTGAACCAGTAAAA